>CM053273.1:69678617-69707542 GCA_028583415.1 Protea cynaroides
CTAAACCTAAGAGAGAAAGAGAAAGGAAGAGAAGGGGAAGAAGGAGATTTGGAGAAGAAGCTTGAAAAATTTATTTGAAGAAAAAAGTTCTATCTCCCTACAGCAAGCTTAAGGTATGGACTTAACTCTGTAGGCTAGATCAGATAGGATAGGTTCCTTTTATCAGGTTGATGTGTTGAATCTAATGCAACGATTTCGGTTATGAAATTTCTAAGAAAAATCATGAGAAAATAGATTAGGGATAATGGTTAATGAGAAACTGTAAATAATGACCATAGAATAATCATAGGATGAACCCAAGTGATGAGCCGAGGAATCGACTCAGGAAGAATTCGGATTGAAGATGAAAAAGTGACCAAACATCATGTGGTCGCAGCCTGTGGTCGACCACAGGGTGACCAGAGGGTTGACCACAACTATTTGGGAAGTTCCCAGGAAAGGTGTGGTTGCATGGTGTGGTCGTATAAAATGAGACCACAGGGTTCGACCACATAGTGTGTGGTCTCATATATTGCGACCACAGGATCGACTACACGTGTGACCACACGATAACAACAAGCATATTTTGAGACCAAACAAGGTTTTTGACTATTGTAACTTGGTAAACTTGAATCCTAACTTAAATACAATAATTGTTTAGGATCCTAATAGATTCAAAGTGACTTTCAAAGCTTGGGAGAGGAACAAACATCGATCAAAGGTGAGGGAACAAGACCTAAACTAATTGGCTAATAACAAGCTATTTTACTTATTGAGTCCAATGCCATGATTGATTTTATGCTTGTATGCTTGTAATGTGCATTTCACATGTCATCCAATATTCCTGCTATTACTGCTCATGCATATTTAATTCTGTTTATTTATAATATGATGATGATGATGATGTTAAGAATAGACATGTGAATGTATGTGTGTGGTTAGTGTGCTTGATGCGGGTGGAGCATCAGGGGGAGGACGTGACACTGTGGTTCATCCTGGTCACCAGACTCTAGCTCTATCTCTACTCAAGTCTTGCCACTAACATCATCGTATCGTCATTACCTTAGCAGAACTATTACGTCGTAGGACATCAAGGGAGGTGGTCTCGGACCATGTAGTCCATGAACTGAGTTAGGATAAATTAAAAGTTTTAATATAAAAACACCATAAGCACCTGTGTTGGTTAAGACAGAACCTAAACAAGACAAAAATATACATATAAAAGGTGGAACCACATATATACACAGACAGAAAAAGAAAATCTAAATGTATCCTGATAAACAAATAATATAGGGTACGATCTATAAGTCGGGCAGTTGTCTAAGTATACAAAGGATATAGTACAGTAGCAAGAAGGGAGCATCTGTAAAGCAGAAAATTAGAATATCGAGTTAGTACTCACAAGATTTGAAACTCATTGTATGATTGGGAAGAAGAAAAATAGCTAGTAATGCCTAAATCCCTATAAAGGTAAAGGGAAAGATCTCTGGTTAAATCCAACAGGGATAGGAGAACAATGGCTATACATCAAAAATGAGAGTAACTATAAAAGAAGATAAAGCTATACTCCTGGGTGATGTGGAGACTCAGAATGAGATCCACCATACACTGATCCTATGCCTGCTGAGCATTAAGAAGATGTTGCAACTTGATCCCACCACTATCTGGGTCGAGAACGGGTAGTAAAAACTCATCTGAGCAGATTCTAAATAATGATAATCAAACTGGAGCAAATCAAAGGAGGTGAACAACCACGTCACTCCAGCCAATCTACCTGGACTACCAAGTGCCTTGGCTATGATTGTAATAAACTTGGCCTGACAAATGCAAGAGTAACAACAGATGAGACCGATTATGCAAGTTTCTTTGGAAGCGCTACCTAAGTTGCTAATGCTACACCAACACCTCCGGGTCAGACCATGTATAGTACTAATTGGTAGCAACACTATACCCCCAGCACATGTTAGTCGTAACACAGTGTCTACCATACCCTAGGTCCCAGTAATGCATATCCTAGTGTAGAAGCTTGATGGACAACAAGCAGTGTATCAAGGTGGTTACCCTTATCAACCACCGATGTATGGGATAGCCACATCATGGTAAAATGATCCGACAAGGGTTGAGGAATATTTTCTGAAGGTAAAGCCTCAAACGTTTTCAGCAAGGGATCAAATCTATTGTGGCCATATAACTAGATAAGTTTATATAGGAGGCGGTGCATTATTGACTTACTCTTATGATTATAGAGGATGCACATACCTGATTTTAAAATCTCGTGTCTTGATAGGATACCTTCTTGATTCAACCTGTCAATTGGAGTTATAGATGTTATTTCCTTAGAATTAGTCCTGATTATACCAATTTGAGCTACTCTCATGATCGAAAACATGAACAGAGATATGAACTGAATGAACAGTTAAATGTTTAATCATGTTGAGCGTATATCTTTTCAATTTTTACCTAATTTATTGATGTACCAAAACCTTCTCCAGATTTACTCCTGTAGTGCCTCGACCAATGACATTATATACTCGATAGAACCTATACCCATGAGGTTAAGAGCTGTAGTTCCTCTATTTCCATGTATTCAGACCATCGTGCAACTTAACGACCTTTGGATGACGGTTTGATTACCATAGATTTACTCTTGATCCTTTAAACCTAAGTTCATTTGATAAAACAAGTGTCCTTCATCATACTGAATTTGAAAGAAGGAAATGAATTACTTTTGGATAAACATTCTTATTCTTATATTTCTCGACATCCAATGATAAGATGTTTAGTTAATAAAGAATTATGGGAAGTAAGATGATTAAATTCAGATTAGATTCTATAGCTAAGGAACCTCAGATGAAGTAATGGAGGATTTGTTTCGAGATTGCTGAATTGATAGATGTGCATAGAAGAGGTTATCATTCAAGAATAAAGACGGCATATAATTTAGTTTTATTGGAAGCATGTTGCCTAAGAAGTCAAAGCTGATCCTCTCTATGCTAAAGACGAAGAGATGCTTTGAAGAGAAAGGAGTTGGCTATATAGTATTTGTGTTGGACGTTACTAAAGAAGCACCACGGATGGAAGATATTGATGTGATGTGTAAATTTTCTAATGTGTTTCTAAGAGACTTACCTGGGTTACCATCTGATCGTGCGATCGAGTTCGTCATCGACTTGTTACCAAGGACGATACCTGTGTCAAAGACACTTATAGAGTAGCTCCTATGGAGTTAAAGGGATTGAGACTCAACTACGGGAGTTATTAGACAAGGGTTCTAATCGGTTAAGTATTGCATCACGGGGAGCGTCAATGCAATTCGTGAAGAAGAAGGACCGTAGTGTTAGATTATGTATAGACTACCGGGACCTAAACAAGCTCAGATCAAGAATCGATATCTATTACCTCAGATCGATGAGTTGTTTAAACAGTTGCAAGGAGCAAAGGTATTTTCTAAGATTGATCTTCGATCAAGATATCATCAGCTGAAGAATTTGGACAGCGATATTTCGAAGATAGTTTTTAAAACCAAGAATGAGCATTATGAGTTCCTAGGTATATCATTGGGATTGAACAATGCTCCGGCATATTTTATGGAGCTTATGAATTGGGTGTTTCATGATATGTTGGACATGTCGGTCATAGTTTCATAGACTATATATTGGTTTATTCCAAAGACGAAGAAAGTCCTATAATGAATTTTAGATCAGCTTCACAATAGTTGAGAAGGGAGAAGCTTTATGCCAAGTCCAAGAAATATGAGACCTGATTAAACAAAGTGTGATCTTCTTAGATTACATAGCATCATAAAAAAGGATTAAAGTGGACCCTATTAAGATAGAAGTAATCATATGGTGAGAAACACTTAAAGAATATTACGAAGATCAGAAGTTTCTTGGGTTTTGCTGGCTATTACAGACGATTTATGGAGGACCACTCTAAGATCGCAAAATCTCTTACCAAGCTAACCAGGAAGGGAGAGGAGTTTAATTGGACTGATAAGTGTGAAGAATGTTTCCAGACTCTAAAAATAAGGTTGATATCAACTCCCATCTTGATCATTCTGACACCAGGGAAACCTTTTACCCTATACATCGAAGCTTTTGGATTGGATTTAGGATGCGGGTTGATGCAAGGTAAATAAGCGATTGCATATGCTTCAAGAAAACTGAAGGAGCATTAAAAGAATTACCCTACTCAAGACTTGGAATTACCGGTGATGAATTATGCAATCAAGACTTGGAGACATTATCTATACGGAGAAGAATTTTAAAACACAAGAGTTTTATTTATCTCTTCACCAGAAAGAGTTGAACATGAGACAGAGAAGATAGTAATAACACTTGAAGGATTAAGACTGCGATATTCAGTGTCACTCGAGCAAAGCTAATGTAATAGCTAAGGCCTTAAGCAAAAAGGGAATTATGAAGTCCGAGGAAGGACCAAGTATAAATGCTGCCTTATGTTTTGCAGCAACAGATTCAGATTTGGAAGAAGAGTAACATATAATAGAAACTCATGATGATCCAATTGAGTGAGAACTTATGGATGAACTTATTGAGCAATAGTTCTTCGACTGCGCTTGTGGCATTAAAGATCATTTCTGAAGTGATGAATGAAGTAAAAGTAGTAATTTTGTTAGATCCGTATATAAGAACGGTGCAAGAAGATTTAGAGAAAGAAAAACCTAACCCTGACTTACTTTAGATGCAGAGACGGTACTCAGATACAGAGGTAGATTCTGAATACTTGAAGGTCAAGACTCTAATATAATGAAGAGGATAATGATAAGAGCCCATTGTACTCTATATTCAAGACATCCTGGAGTACCAATATGTATCATGACCTGAAGAGATTGTACTAGTCAAGAGGAATGATAACAGATGTGGCTTAGTGCGTGTTCCAATGTCTGAATTATCAGCAAGTAAAGGTTGAAAGACAAAGACTAACATGGCGTACTACAACCATTATCGGAGCCATTCTGGAAGTAAAACTGCATTACAATGAATTATGTCACCGATATGCCACTGACCCCCAGATCGGTTGACGCAGTTTGGGTATTTTTGATCGCCTTAGGAAGATAGCTCATTCCATTGCTATACGACCTCGGTATGCTTTGGAACAGCTAACTAAGCTATATGTGGATTGAATTTGCTACCAAGCTACTATGTAGATGTCACCTATGAAGCATGGTACGGTAAAAATGTCGAATTTCTTGTTTTGGAATGAAGTTTGAGAATAAGGAATTATAAGACTTGAGTCTATTGAAGAAACCTATCGAGTGGCAAATGAGATGTTAAGACCTCGAGTTCGCCATAAGTGACAAAGTGTTCTTGAAGATATCACTTATGTATGGATTAAAATGATTTAACAAGAAGGGAAAGTTGTATCCTATATATGTTTTGGACCTCATAAAAATTTTGGAGAGATATAGAAAAGTTGTATATTAACTAGCGTTATCGCTGTCCATGTCTAGTGTGCATGACGTATTTTGCGTGTTCCTATTGAAGAAGTACATTGGAGATCCATATCAAAGGTTTTGACCACGGATCCACTGGATTAGATAAAAGATTTAACTATTGAAGTGGTACCAGCCTAGTTCACTGATTGGAAGGTACAACATCTCCAAAACGGGGATAATTATTATATGAAGGTAACTTGGTGAAGCCAAGATGGGAAGAAGATTGCATGGAAAGAAGAAGGTGCAATGCGGAAACAGTATTCCCACCTATTGACTCCGAAGTAAATTCAAATTTCGAGGACAAATTTTTTTTTAAGGATGGGGGAGTTGTAAGATCCGTACGTTCAAATTTTGAGGATGAAATTTGTTTTAAGGGTGATGGAGTTGTAAGACCCGCATGCCATGAACCCAATCTAACCTTACATTCTCGTGTCGTGACTGGTCTACCCATCATAATCGGCTCAAGTGAGCCAATTGTATGAAGAAACCATAAGATAAGGTAAGTAACGAGTCAAATTTAGTTGGTGTGGTTGACCGTTTAAGATCGTATGGAAGCAACCAGTCAAAAATTAAAAACCAAAAATTTTTGGTCATGTGGTAGCAGTTTTGAGGGGTGTGGTAGATACATGTGGTCGATACATGAGACCACACATGAGACCACACATGAGACCACACAACGTATGGTCGCATATTTTGGACTTGTGGTCGACGGATTCTGCGACCCCACGTGCGACCGCACGATGCTGAACAGACTCCATGGTTAGGAAACTTTCCTAATTTGAGGGGGACTCTTTCCTAATTAAAGTGGGACTCTATATGGAGGTTTTCCTCTATATAAGGGACGTTTCTTAGCCTCTCTCACTCTTTTAGAACTCAAATTGAAATCCTAAACCTAAGAGATAAAGAGAAAGGAAGAGAAGGGGAAGAAGGAGATTTGGAGAAGAAGCTTGGAGAAGAAGGTTTTGAAGAGAAAAGTTCTATCTCCCTACAACAAGCTTAAGGTATGGACTTGACTCTATAGTCTAGATCAGATAGGATATGTTCCTTTTATCAAGTTGATGTGTTGAATCTAATGCAACGATTTCGGTTATGGAATTTCTAAGAAAAACCATGAGAAAATAGATTAGGGATAATGGTTAATGAGAAACTGTAAATAATGGCCATAGAATAATCATAGGATGAACCTAAGTGATGAGCCGAGGAATTGACTCAGGAAGAATTCGGATTGAAGATGAAAAAGTGACCAAACATCATGTGGTCGCAGCCTGTGGTCGACCACAGGGTGACCAAAGGGTTGACCACAACTATTTGGAAAGTTTCCAGGAAAGGTGTTGTCGCTTGGTGTGGTCACGTAAAATGTGACCACAGGGTTCGACCACACAGTGTGTAGTTTCATATATTGCGACCACATGATTGACCATACGTGCGACCACACGATAACAACAAGCATATTTTGAGACCAAACAAGGTTTTTGACTATTGTAACTTGGTAAACTTGAACCCCAACTTAAATACATTAATTGTTTAGGATCCTAATAGATTCAAAGTGACTTCCAAAGCTTGGGAGATAAACAAACATCGATCAAAGGTGAGGGAACAAGACCTAAACTAATTGGCTAATAACAAGCTATTTTACTTATTAAGTCCAATGTCATGATTGATTTTATGCTTGTATGCTTGTAATGTGCATTTCACATGTCATCCAATATTTCTGCTATTACTGCTCATGCATATTTAATTCTGTTTATTTATAATATGATGATGATGATGATGTTAGGAATAGACATGTGAATGTATGTGTGTGGTTAGTATACTTGATGCGAGTGGCGCATCAGGGGGAGGACGCGACACTGTGGTTCATCCTGGTCACTAGACTCTAGCTCTATCTCTACTCAAGTCTTGTCCACTAACATCGTTGTATTGCCATTATCATAACAGAACTATTACGTCGTAAGGCATCAGGGGAGGTGGTCTCAGACCGTGTAGTCTCTGACTCTATCGGGGGGCCTTAGCTCTATCTCTATGGATGTATTGAGGGATGCTGGGGTGAGGCCTTGGATATACTGTTTGACATTAGGATTGGTTAGTTGCGAGCCCAGTTTGCAAGCCCTCGCCAATAGGGGCTTATGTGTTGGTATGGGTAGGGTATCAGGAGAAGTGTTATGCGGTGTTTGATCCGGGCACTTTAGCTCTATCTCTATTCCATGATGGGTGCATGTGGGATGGCAATGGTATTTGATCCATTGGGCGGCTTCACACACTCGTGTATAGAGGTGCGATGGCTACCAATCCTTTCTATAGCACATTGCAAACTTAAAAATCAGACCAAAAATATGAATTGAATACATGCATATGTTTGTTGCATTGTTTTGTTTTCTCACTAAGCTCAAGTTGGAGAGATGACCCTCGCGTGCGTAATTCTTTTTAGTTTCTGATGTTACAGGTATTACGATTGAAGATTATGTCGACACGTCAACATATGAACAGGTGGTGGCTATGGATGAGCAAGCTGTAAAGGACTATTATGATTCATTAAGCGAGCGTTTCAACTATGGATGCGCTTAGTGTTTACCTTTCGTATTTGGATATTTGTAATATATATTAAATTATATTTTGGTTACTTGTAGATAACTGAAATATTAATTATTTATCATGATTAGACCTCAGTTCATTTTTAATAAGACTTTTGCTATTTACTTTATTATCTCTGATTAATGTGGAATGTATTTTGGTTTAACATGGTTGGCATAACCTATACGAGATCCTGGTTGAACTATTGGTTTATTGACGGTTCGTCACACCATTCTGGTTGATTCAGAATTGGGGTATGACACAGACTGTCTGAATCGAAAAAGGAAGAACAAGAGATTCTTGAGACTTTTGGAAAGATAGAAGTAAACATACCTTTACTTGATGCCATTAAGCAAGTCCCAAGGTATGCAAAATTTCTCAAAGAGTTGTACAGTTCAAAGAAAAAATTAAGGGATGATGAAAAAATTAGTGTAGGGAAGAATGGATCAACAGTTATTCAGTGTAAGTTACCCCCAAAATGTAAGGATCCAAGTACGTTTACAATTCCATGTGTGATTGGTTATACTAAGTTTGAACGTGCCATGTAAGACTTAGGTGCATCCATAAATGTCATGCCATATTCAATTTATGCATATTTAAATTTGGGTCCTTTAAATAAAACGGGTGTAATTATCCAATTAGCTGACAGTTCTAACGCATACCCTGAGGGAGTAATTGAGGATGTTTTGGTACAGGTAAATGAGTTTAATTTTTCTTGCCGATTTTTATATTTTGAATATAAAAGACAGTAATTCCTCAAATCCAGCCCTAATACTATTAGGAAGACCTTTCTTCAAAACAACTAAACAAAGATTGATGTCCATGACGGTGCCCTTACCATGGAGTTCGATGGTGAGATTGTCAAATTCAATATATTTGAGGCTATGAGGTATCCTCACTCTGATGTTCAATCTATATTTTCTATTGATGTAGTTGATGTGTTTGCATAGGAGGTTTTTGAATTTATTTATGAGGATGAGCTGGACGTGGTACTTATTTAAGGATTAAGGAAGACTGACACAATAATGTAGCTGAGTCTTGAGATTGAAGAAATGATTATGGCATTACAGTCATTGCCTCCATTTGCCAAAGAATATAAAGTTAAGAAATTAGATTTACTACCATCTCATGACAAACTATTACCTTCTGTTGTGCAGGCACCAGTCTTGGAGCTAAAACCTCTTCCTAACCACCTTAAGTATGCTTACCTAGGAGATGATGAGTTATTACCTATCATCATTGCAAGGAACTTGACAAGTGTGCAAGAAGGGAGGCTTTTGAGAGTGCTACGGGACAACAAAATAGTAGTCAGTTGGACTATAGCTGACATCAAGGGCATAAGTCCATCAATGTGCATGCACCGAATCCTATTGGAAGATGGTGCCAAACCAAATCGAAAAGCTCAACGGAGACTAAACCCTCAGATGATGGAGGTGGTAAAGGACATTTTAAAGTTGTTGGATGTAGGAATCATTTACTTGATTTTGGATAGCAAATGGGTAAGTCCAGTCTAAGTTGTACCAAAAAAGTCTGGAGTAACGGTGGCCAAGAATCAAGACAATGAATTCGTTCCAACAAGGGTCGTGAATGGATGGAGGATGTGCATAGACTATCGCAAGCTAAACGCAATGACAAGGAAGGATCATTTTCCTCTACCGTTTATTGATCAGATGCTTGAGTGACTAGGAGATAAGTCTTTTTACTGTTTCCTTGATGGGTATTCAGGTTATAATCAGATTGTGATTGCATTAGAGGATCAGGAAAAAATAGTATTTACATGCCCATTTGGGACTTTTGGTTTTAGGAGAATGCCTTTTGGGCTTTGCAATGCACCGGGTACATTTAAGAGATGCATGATGAGCATATTTTCAGATTTAATAGAAAATTGAATTGAAGTTTTCATGGATGATTTTACGATGTATGGTAATTCATTTGATGCTTGTTTGAATAATCTATCTTGGGTGCTTGAACGTTGCATTGAAACAAACCTTGTTCTGAATTTTGAAAAGTGTCATTTCATGGTAGAACAAGGAATAATTTTAGGACATGTAGTTTCAAGTAAGGGTATTGAGGTCGATAAGACAAAAATTGATTTAATTGTGAACTTATCATACCCCACAAGTATGTGAGAAGTACCCTTGTTTATTGGCCATGTAGGTTTTTATCACAGATTCATTAAGGACTTCTCAAAGATTGCCTTACCATTGTCCAGACTGTTGCAAAAAGTGGAGTCCATTGAGTTTGGCTAAGAGTGCAAGGAAGCTTTTGACAAGCTAAAATCTGTATTGACTACAACTCCTATAATCCAATCCCCTGATTGGAATTCACCATTTGAAATAATGTGTGATGCAAGCAATTATACGGTTGGAGCAGTCTTAGGACAACGTGTTGGCAAGCAAGCTTATGCGACTCATTATGCATCCTAGACACTTAATGCGGCTCAGTGTAATTATTCTACGATAAAAAAAGAGCTTTTGGCTATAATGTTTGCATTAGATAAATTTTGATTTTATTTACTTGGGTCTAAAGTGATTGTGTTTTCTGACCATGCAACATTGAAGTATCTGTTAACGAAGAAGGAGTCGAAGCCTGGATTAATCAGGTGGATTCTTCTGTTGCAAGAGTTTGATCTTGAGATCAAAGACAAAAAAGAGAGTTGAATATCTAGTAGCAAATCACTTGACTCAGTTGGTGAGAGAAGAGAATCCTGAGCCCTTGAAAGAATTCTTTCCCAATGAGCATTTATTCACTCTACAAAGTATGGTTCCATGGTATGCTGATCTGGTAAATTATTTAGTTGGTAGGGCCATACCTGATGGAATAAGTAGAGCTAAAAAGGACAAACTTAAAAGCGAGGCAAAATACTATGTGTGGGATGATCCATACTTGTGGAGATATTGTTTGGATCAAATTATTAAGAGATGTATGCCTGATTCTGAAATTCAGTCAGTCCTTACTTTTTGTCATGCTTATACTTGTGGAGGTCATTTCGGATCTAAGAGAACAGCTACGAAAGTGTTAGATAGTGGTTTTTATTGGCCTACAATATTTCGTGATGCTTATGTCATACTTATGTCATTTGTAAGAAATGCGAATAGTGCCAAAAGACAAGGAAGTTTAACCTGTAGGAATGAGATGATACAAACCCCAATACTTGTATGTAAACTTTTTGATGTGTGGGGTATTGATTTTATGGGTCTATTTCCTTTATCTTTTAGTTTTGTTTACATATTGCTTATAGTGGATTATGTTTCGAAATGGATCGAAGCAATCGGCACTAAAACTAACGATTCCAAGGTTGTTATAGGTTTTATCAGGTCTAACATCTTTAGCAGGTTCGGGATACCAAGAGCATTGATTAGTGATCAATGAACTCATTTCTGCAATAGATTACTGGAGGCTTTACTAAAAAAGTACGGTTTTTTTCACAAAACATCTACACCCTACCACCCTCAGACAAATGGACAAGCCGAAGTATCCAATAGAGAAGTCAAATCCATCTAGGAGATGACTGTGAAACCAAACAGAAAGGATTGGAGCCCTCGACTTGATGATGCATTATGGCTTATCTAACAGCATACAAGACGCCTATTGGGATGTCCCCTTATCGATTAGTTTTTGGTAATTCATGTCACCTTCGTGTAGAATTGGAGCATAAGGCTTATTGTGCAGTCAAGAGTTGCAACATGGAGATGGACGATGCTGGTACGCATAGAAAATTATAAATACAAGAATTAGAGGAGGTACGACTTGAGACTTACGAGAATTCAAGCATATACAAGGACAAGACTAAGGTGTTTCATGACAAGAGAATTGTGAGGAAGTAAATTGTAATTGGACAAAAAGTCTTGCTTTATAATTCAAGACTTAAATTGATGCCTGGCAAGTTATGTTCTCGTTGGATTGGACCCTTTGAAGTTACTAATGTGTTTCCTTATGGTGCAGTTGAAGTTTAAAGTTTAGGAACTAATAAGGTGTTCAGGTTAATGGGCATCGACTCAAGTTGTACTATAAAGGCTTTCAGGAGCATACTATGGACGAAGTGCAACTGGGAGATCCTATTTATTCCGATTGAGGAGTGTTGAGTCGAGCTAACAACGTTAAAAATAAACGCCACTTGGGAGGCAACCCAAGAAATCAGATTTGTTTTTCTTATCAATTTTAATTACTTTCCTTTACATCTTTTCATTTTTAACTTCCATTAGGGACAATGTAAAATTTAAGTGTGTGTGTGTGTGGGGGGGGGAGGAATTAGGATTTTTCTTTTTTTTTTTTTGTTTTTTTTTGTGTGATGTGTAATGCTTTTTATGTGTTTGAGAGTTGGGTGTATATATTTTTTTTAAAAAAAAAAAATTTCAAAAGCTCAATTTTTAAAATTTTTTTCAACTCAATAGACTGAGAGAGTATGTATGCCATGGGTTGGAACTATTTGAATGTGAAAAATTACATGTATGAATTAGTTGAAATAACTTGCTAAATGAGCTTTGAATAACATTTATAGTTGCATTTAGAAGTAAAGCATGCATGTTTAGTAGATGGAATCCAACCAAGCAAACTTTTGAGCCAAACTAGTCTGAGACATCTATATTAGTCTTTATTTTCTTTGAAGAGTGATATTCTGCTAGGTTTTTGTATCTCTGGAACTTGCTTTGAACCGTTTCAAGGTTACATTGATATGTGTAGACATGAAGATGATAAAGGCAAATAGGATTTTACAACCACTTAGCTTAAATGACCAACTTTATATATTTTTACCTTTAATGGGCTCACATTGAGCTTTTAAAATTTATTCTTCATTGAACCCTAAATTATGAGCCTTGAATTGTTTATTTTCTTCATGTCTTACCAACCTTTGAGCTAGTAGAGCATTGAGAATTATCTATTAGATTTAAGAGAGAAATATGTATTGAATAAGGGTGGGGGTGCTATTGTCAAAAGTGATGGTTGTATATCAAGAAGTGAGATGTA
This sequence comes from Protea cynaroides, assembly GCA_028583415.1. Lineage (NCBI taxonomy): Eukaryota > Viridiplantae > Streptophyta > Magnoliopsida > Proteales > Proteaceae > Protea > Protea cynaroides. The sequence goes on from CM053273.1 coordinate 69,691,591, forward strand.
ATGAGAGTAAATGGTCCTTCTTATATTTGAAATGTCATGCTTTTCTAAAAAAAAAAAAGAGAAGAAAAAAAAATTCAAGTACCAAGGCATAGTTCTTAATTGAAAAGAAAAATAATGAAAGAAAAAAAAAAAACTAGAGTTTAGGATGTATTGTTAAAGAGCTTTGTTTATGAGCCCTTATCATTTTGGTTGCTCAATTTTTGTCTCAATGCTCTATTAGTTTTTTAGGTTTTAAAGTCAGTACCATTTTCTTATCCTTACCTTAAACCCTAGCCTCATTACAACCTTGATACTTTTTGATTCATGTGTGCATTTGTTTTAAGTAGTGGAGATTTTGGTGAATAAGCAAGCCTATGGTAGTGCATCTTTATTGTTAGATCTTGAGTGAAACAATTAAACCTTGAATTCTTGAGTGAGTAGAGAGAATCCCATGAGAAAATCTACTAAACATTAGTATGTTCACTTTTGAATAAGACTGTTATGTTAGACATTGCTCATATTTGCTAAGTGACCTTTGACTATGACATATATTGTTATCTTGATCTCTTGAATTGGCTTCTGATTCATGGTACACATGTTCTTTGAATGCTGTGGGATGAAAGTAAAAAATTTGCTTAGTATTTAGTTTGCTCATGGATGTGCAAAAGCTAAATGTGGGGAATTTGATGGATTCATAATTTCATATATTTATTCTCCTTAGATTTAGTCTATTTAACATGTTTTATGTCTAATGGTCATTTGTGATGATTCCTTATGTATAAGACATTGGTGAAAAAATATTGGTAATTTATGTTTAAAATCAGAAAATTTTGATTTTTTTAATAATGACCTTCTGAATTTCATGCAGATTTCTAATGTGGAAAGGATTTTAGAAATCAAACATGGTCTAAAAATCTGATCTGAAAAGTTGATCTGAATTCAAGTTAGAGAAGGAAGGTTTCCACACACGAAAGGTTCACTATTGGAAGGCCTTGATTGATTGTTAGAAATTTTAAGGAGAATATACACCACTATGGAATATTACAAAGATTGGCAGGTCTAGGGGTGACATTTGATTAATAATGAAATAATTTTCTATCTAATCTAAGCACGAGAATTTTGCCTAATCTTTATTTTCATGTAATAGAGTTGTCAATTTCTAGACATACCAGTTTTAGTCTTCTCTACTCTGGCTATTTAAGCAATGTAAGGGCTACGTAATAGGGGATCCAAAACAATTATTGAGAAAGATAATTTTAATTCTTTCGTACTTTTCTTTTCTTCCATGTCTAGCTAAGTTCTTTAATCGATTCAAGGGAATTTCAATTCGATTAGTAAAATTGTAAGACTCTGTTCTTAATTAGTTATTTTTCTATTTAATTATCTATGATTCTTGACTCTTCGTGTGAATGATTGCATGATTCAATTTATTAAGAGGCTTATTAATTGATTGAGTTGTGTGGTTTATAGCTAACTTGAATCCATAATCCGTAATTGTTATGGTGTTCAAGAAGAGTAGCAATTAAGTAGAACAATTATGATCCAAGTTTTTGTTACTTGCTTAAAGGAAACATATAATGAATTAAATAATCTAACGCTTGTTAGATTATTATTCATCTTTAATTCCCTCTAAGAGTGTAATTTTATCAATAGATTCATGAGGATTTCTTAATACCAATTGATTTATTGATAAGAATTAATTTGTGTGCTGGGCACAGATTAACGAAATCAAGGAAGGTAAGGATTTTAGTTAAATATTTGAATAGAGAATAATCTATATATGAGGTCAATGATCAATTTGCAATCGTGAGTAATTTTTCTTGAATCGATATCGTTTTCATTTGAATTTTTTTTACTCAATTTTATTTTATTTATTTTTTTCTTAGAAATTATTTTTATGTCAATTAAATTACAGAAGAAAACCCTTCTTTTTCTTGGTAAGTAGACAATTTGATTAACTAGTCTCTGTGGATCGACCTTTACTTGCCATTATTATTCATTGAAAGTAGAGTAATTTATTTTTGGTTGCACTCGGCACGCATCAGTCATGCGGGTGCCCTTTCTGTGTGTACCTCTAGGATTTAGTATTTATTTTCTTTCAATTGGCTATAAGACATGTAATACTTATTTAAGTTTTACGTTTGGTACTTGGAGATAATTGGTTACTTATATTTTATCATGTAGAACTCAGTTCATTTAATTAAAGACTTTCGCTGTATTTATTTATATTTTAATTGTGGTTAGTCTGCAGTGGTTTGTGTGTCGACACGGTCTTATTGGATAAATTGTTGGTTTAGTTACAGTTCACACACTTCTGGTTCAGCCACAATTGGGGTGTGACAAGTATGTAAACAATTAAAAGTTGATTGTCAGAGTATATAAAAAGGGACATCAGGAAGAGCAGCAATGATGAAAGAGATATATGCTAATGAGTGCAATATGAGATTATTTGGCGATAGTCTTAACCATAAGAGATAATTAGGCTACTACTACATGGAATCATTCACTTACATAAGAGCCAAGGAAGGATTTAGGGAATGTAAGACCGATATGTGCAGAAGTAGGGTTATCACCATGGTAATGTCAAAGTATTGAATTCCCATTAGAGCTGGATTATATTGATTATTAACTTTAAGATAATATCTATTGTACCCTTATTGATTGTGATGGATGTGTTGGACTTTATGTTGTCATTGTTGGTAACTTAGCTGATGTGATAGTGTTTGTGAGCATACAGTTAGAGAAATAAGGAGAGAGAGTATCAGTGCAGTGGAAAAGTCAGAGCAACCTCGAGCAACCTTGTAGTTGGGTTTTACAGTGTTCGACATCTCTTATAGTGTGTCTCATATGGCTTGCAGCGAGTAAAATGGCATTCTACATCAAGTTTGATGAGAGAGAGTGTCTGTGTGCCCCACTGGTAGTGTGGCAGTGTTTCCATTGGTTTGACAGTGTTTCTGAAGTATTACGGCATCTTGAAGAATGAAATAAAGAAAGAAGATGTAGAGAGAGAAGGAGGAGAGAGAAAAAAGAGAGAAAATCAATGGGTGGGCCCCACTATGCCAAGGTGACATGCCACCATGCCAGTTAGCCTGGCCTAGGACCATGGCACCACAGTGGCAGCCATGGCACACCATGGTATGACCATAGCATGCTCACCAACAGCAGCTAGCCCACAGGCTCACTGCCGCATGGCCTCGCACATGGTCCTGGCCGCCCCCCCAGCTAGCCCATCACCTGTTTGACAAAAAACCTTGAGAGAGAGAGTTATTTTGTTTAGAGAGAAGTTCTCTTGGGAACCAATTCTCTACAGGTTTGTTAAATGAAAAATTCGGTCACAGAGGTCATATCGAAAGTTGTTTAGGGGCATTTTCGGTAAAGAAATATGAAAGATCCGAGATCGACGGTCAGATTGAAGCCATGATGCTCAGATCTGCATCTGACAGCCCACAAAAATGTGGACTAAGGTGTGGCGCAGATGTTGCGCCTTGATACTTTTGCATTTCTTCTGGTTGGCTGGAGATAGGTTAAGACAATGTGCCGCGTCATGTGCAAGTAGTTCTCTGATACAGTGATGCGCATCTACGGTGTGCATCGACGCAGATCCTGATCTAAAGGCCTATAATAAAGCCTATTTTTGTAGACGTGATCTGGCAAGATCCGACGGATGAGGATCGATCCTGCCTTTTTCTATTTGATCCAGCAGTGGTTATCAGAGTGCAACGATCGACCAATAAGAAGTCGACAACGTAGAGGCGGCTTGGCTATGGAGCGGCGCAGGTGCACAAAATCGTTTGGAAAGATTCCCTTTCCTTATATATTACTGGCCGAACTTCAAACTGCCATAACTTGGTCATTCGAGCTCCAAATCGGTCCGTTCAAGTTGCAGTTTCCATATTTTCGGATGCTCTATACATTGGGTGGGGTTGGAAGTCATAAACACAAAGAGAAAAATTGAAAAGAACTTTTTGAAGATAGACAGAATGTTTTTTAGGGTTTCGTGCCCTGTGGGAGTGATCAATCACCAACTACCTCTTCTCTGTGCATTAATGGAGTGCTAAATCTCTTTGAGAGGTCAGTAGAGCTTTTATGTTTATATTCATAGTGATTATGGGTTGTGTGGAAGAGATTGGATGCTTGTGGATGAGGTGTGCTCTGTGAATCGATCTCTATCATCATTGAAGGCTGTTGGAGCGTACCTAAGAGCAGTGTGAAGCTTCAGAGAGATTGTTGGCCATTCGAAAGCATTGTTTGTGAGATTTTACGATTCTCTATCTATTTGTGCTTTCAATATATTGTATGCTAGCGTAGGTGAAAATTATTGAATACCTAGCTAGTGGGGGAAAAATTGTAAGGCATAATTATAAGCCTAAAAAATTGTTATTTGCTTCTCGTGGGTGCGGTTAAGCGTGGTGTGTTCAGTGGGTGCTGGACATTGGCTGTTAAGCCTGAATCTTGGCATTGGTGCGCCCTCTCAGTTTTATGCTGGGAAAACCTATATCCTTGTCTTGTTAGAGACTAAAAGTTGAGTGTTGAGTAAATACGGAGCCCGTTGGGCATTACTTTGTGGACTAGCCATTACACACTGTGTTGGTGAACCACGTAATATCTCTGTGTTCATTGTTTTATCTTTCTGGTATATTTGGGAGTGCGTGGAATGGCTTGTAGGGTGGGTGTACAAATCTGGTGGACTTAGCCACTGAGTGGCAGCGAGGTAGATTTGCATGCGCTTGTGTGTGTGTGAAAAGTTAGGTCTCCATCAGCTCTGGATAGCAGTGAAATAATTAGGGAGAATTTTCAGACACTGATTCACCCCCCCTCTTAGTGTCATATCAAGTTCATCAGCGGCAAAAGCCAATTAGTCTTAAAAGGAATGTATGAGTGCATATTAATGTCAAAAAGGAAATAAGATTAGCAAAGTGAGGAATAATATGTCCTAAAGGTAAAGGAGGATGAATATAGAGAATTGATGCTGCCTTATATGCGCCAAATTATTCAAAACCATATATAAAAAATTTTGGCTACAAAATTTTTAAGGTGGGGAGAAAGTAAGACCCTGCTTCTAAGAAAAAGCCTAGTGGTTTATAATTGGTTAAATCACATATTATCTAGGTATATAAAATTTGGGGACGAAATTCCAAATTTTGGCAACCGGCGGGTGTTACCATAACTAACACCAAGATTTCCGAGCTAATTTAATATAGGAAGTAGTGACCTGTATGTAATTACACCCGACATTTAGGGATAATCCCGATTAGTAACATGAACGACAACAACCCAGGTACGATTTCCAACACTAACCAAAGCGGGCCCCAAATCAAACCACGGATGGGGAAAAATGACCCTATCCTATTGCAGTTGTAGGGTCATGGTCTGCAACCTGACAGAGTATGAGTTTAACCATATCGGGTCGGGCACCCCGAAACTGAGCTAAGGAAGGAAGGAAAGAATATTCCTTTCTTATCCCATTGGTGACCATGTAGGATAACCCTTTAACTCACCAAGTCTTGTACCATAAGGGAATTAGTTTCCCAAACTCCCTATAAGAGGACACATGGCGGGAATCCTCCCTAGGAACCCTAGAATTAGAGTTTTACTCAAAGAGGGAGACTTCATCTATAAGACCTGTTTCAATCTAACCCGGTCTTACCACCTTGAACCAGGTTTACCCATCATGGTCGAGTCAAGTGGACCAAGGGCGTGAGATCGAGATCCCAGGTATTAAATCGACCCAAAAATACTTAAAATAAGGGAAGGGTCGCATACCCAGCTAAGCAGGGTCGGACCTCCCAAAACAGAAAGTCAGACCCTCAGTTTTGGAGGGAGGGTCGGACAGCTTAAGACCCTAGGGTCGACGGGATCATCGACCCTCCCATCGACCCTCAGTTTCTGCCGAATATAGAAATTAGGAAATTTCTATATTTTTCTATTGTGATTCTTTCCAAATCTCAAAGGGACTTATTTTAGGATGTTCCTAGTATATTTAAAGGACGTCCCTAAGCCACTTTCACTCCTTTCACAACCCTAATCGAATTGAGAGAAAGAGAGGAGAAGGAAAAGAGGAAGAAGAAAGGGAAGGAAGAGAACTTAGCACAAATGAGAAGAATTTCAGAGAAAAAGTTATCTTCTTAGGTATGGATACTAATTCCATGAATTTCTACAGACCTTAGGTTAGTAATTGTTGAGAGTGTGATCTCAGAGAAACCCAAACCATCAACCTATGGTTAGGTTTCCATGGAGAACCATAGAAGAATGCGTGAAAGCTATCTAGGTGGGTTATACATGGTTTCAGACCATGGAATGAATGTAGAATGGAATGTAGGAGCAAGCCATAGGATCCCAAACACGAAGAATGGACTAAAAGAGGGAATTGGACCAAAGTGCACCGAGGGTCGCACCCAGGGTCGATGACCATCCGACCCTAGGTGTCCCTGACCATCGACCCTCAGTATTCGGAAGTCCGAGAAGAGGGAAGGGTCGATAGACCCATCGACCCTAGCATCGACCCTACCTCCGACCCTCAGTTAACAGAGTAGTTTTAAATCTAGAATTAATTCTAATTAAATTCTATCGACTTTGTTAGGTCTTCTAGCAATATAATAACATTGTAAAGGTGATTTTAAAGCTTGGAAAAGTATCCTATAGCAAGCTAGGGTGAGGAACCTTAACCCCAAACTAAATTGGTTAATAATAAACTATTTTCTATTTCTTGAGTCCTATGCCATGTTTGATTCTGTGCGAATATGTTTGTAATGTGCATACAGCATGCCATCCAATATTTCTATTACTTGTTCATGCATATTTACTTTATTGTTTATAACATGATGATGATGATAATGATAGGAATAGGCATGTTCTTGTATGTGTGTGGTTCAAGTGCTTGATGCGAGCGAGTATCAGGGGAGGTGTGATGAGAACGTCAATAAACGTTAACCTTTGGCGGGTCTCAGCACTTTAGCTCTATCTCTAACTCAAGTCTTGTGCATTAGCATCGTCGTATCGCCATTACTTTAGCAGAACTATTATGTCGTAGAGTATCAGGGGAGGTGGTCTCGGTCCTTGTAGTTTTTGACTCTACCGGGGGGCCTTAGCTCTATCTCTATGGACATTCTGAGGGATGCTGGGGTGAGGCCTTGGATACACTGTTTGGCATTAGGATTGGTTAGTTGCGAGCCCAGTTTGCAGCCCTCGCCAACAGGGGCTTATGTGTTGGTATGACACTATATAGCAATAAACGTAACCTTTGTTATATAATGTTCATGATTGGGTGCATGTGAGTTGACGATAAACGTGATCTTCGGGTAACGTCACACACTCATGTATAGAGGCGGAGTCAATAAACGTGACCTTTGGCTACCTAAACCTTTCTATTGCATACTGCAAACTTATAAACCGGACCAAAGATATAAATTGATTTTTTTGCATGCATATGTATTGTTGCATTGTTTTGGCTACTCACTGAGCCGTGATGTGTGCTCACCCCTCGACGTCGAATATTTTTAGTTGATGATGCAGGTTATACCGTTGAAGACTATATGAATGCGTCTGTATATGGGAACGTGGCAGCGGTGGAAGTTGAAGCTGAAGTAGATACACACAACTCCTCTTGCGAGTGCAACTCGTGTGTATTTGATTAGATATTTTATAGGTTTCTTTATTTGGATTTATTAAAGACTTGTATTGATATTTACTTATGTCTCGGTTGATACAGAATAAATTGTTATTTAAATTTTAGTATCACATAGATTCTTAGTTCATTTATTTACAAGATTTCCGCTATTGTGTATTTACTCTGATTATGATTACGGATGTGTGTAAGTTTGGATAATGCGGGGATAGCCTATTTGAGATCCTGGTTGAACCGTTGGTTATTTAGCGGTTCATCACACCATTCTGGTTAGACCAAAATTTATGGTGTGACAACTTGGTATCAGAGCTTCGCAGGCCTTGCCCGCCGAACTAACATACATTCAACACAATTGTGAACTGAGATAGGATAAAAGTAAAACAGTAATATTAACACATTATAAGCACAAGTGATGTTTGAGAAAAATTTAAAAAGAGAATAATACATTTATTAAAGGGGAAGCAAGTTACATACAATTAAAGAGAGAAACAAGATGTATATACATAATGAAAGCAGAGTACAGTCCACAACCCGGATAGTTACTCTGTAGTACAAGGAAATGAAGGTACAATCAAGAAGCTAGAGGCGAAGGAGGAGGCGGTGCCTCATGGTCTCTGTCATAGTCCTCAGCATAGACTCTAGTCAACCAGGCTATCTGAGTCTGGGTCGTCTGTAGACTAGCTGTGAGATCGGCTATCCTCTGATCAGTCACACGCGCACCTCTAGGAGCTCTCCCATCCCCGCGTCTGATGCGTGCTGAGCAGCCAACAGCTCATCCATCCTCAGATCAGATCTGCGCTGAGCATCCCTGATCTCCTGCAGCATATCCAACATGGCTGAAGGTGGAAGTGAAGGATCAGCCGAGTGGGAAGGACCAGCCTCAGGTGCAGGAGCCGCCGCAGAAGAAGTACCCACTCCAGCCGCATGTGTAGGTGAAGGCGGTGGTATCGAGTCTTCGTCCATATACGTATGATCGTCATCATCGACTGGATCCACACGAGCTCTAGCAGTAGCAGCAACAGCCTCAGCATCAGCCATCTCGACCCGAGTGTGAGGGTGCTCCATCGCGTTCCTCTCCTCATCACTAACCTCAGCATCTCGCAGCCCCATCTTGCAGATTGCCTCCCAATCTAGAGGCGAAGAGAAGGTCTTCTCCTGGATCTTCTCATCTACTAGATCCACCCCCAGACGGGTCAGTAGAACTGTAATCATGCGTCCATAGGGTAGATTACCCCTATGACCGGACAATGTAGCACTAATCATCGTTCGCATGATGATGTATGGAAGGCAGACGGGCTGTCGAGTGCATATATTGTATATCAGGAACTAGGTCAGCTGAGACTCACTCTCATAGTGCCCACTCTGTGGGATAAGATTATGCTGGATAATCTTACAGAAGACCCATGGAGCTGGACGCAGATAACAAGCTCTCATCTGCCAACGATCAGGACGGAGCAACTAATTGTCGATCTCTGCCCTCATCTCCATCTCAATAAACTCTGGATCTCCCGGCGCACAGTACACCATGGGGCCATCATAGGGAATGCCCAACAGATCGGCCAGCTGCCGATAATCAAAGGAAATGTTCACCCCCTTGACATAACTGGTGATGCGCAACTCCTGACCATGCTCAACGTCATTGTAATTCCCCACCACCTGGAGATTACAATAGAACTGGCGTACCAAATCTGGACATGTGCATGCATCGTATGTGATGACAGGGAGCCACCCCATATCACCAAATGCTCCCTCTACATTGAACAAGGCTAGCTCAGCCAAGTTTACCATGCGACCCCCTTCTACTTTCTTACCTGCATAGTCAGCATACTGTGCCTCAGCTTCATTCAAACGGAAGCGAAGTGGATCACACACTCTGGGTACCTTGGTACGAGCCATAGTATCTGCAAAATAAGAAAGAGAAAGGAAATAAGGAGTTAATAGGGTAAAAATCCAAAATTTGATGTAATAACGACGTAAGTTGACCATAAAGCCCAATTCTCACCATTGAAGTGGGCATGAGAACTTACGTAGGTTTAAACATACCCTACAACCCATATGCAGTAGGAAATTTTAACTGACGATGTCCAATTTGAAGAAATTCAAGAAAAATAAAAAATGTCGACAAATTAGGGCAAAAAGAGAAAATTTCAAGTTTCTCGATAACCAACCGATGAAACTCAAAACTTTTTGAGGGCTTTCATTCCTCGAGACACCAATAACAAAAGCCCCCAATAAAAATCAAATTTTTACGGTTGGAAAAAGTTTAATTTTGGAAAATACAAGTTAAATGTTCAAAAACCTAGAAAGGAAAACCTAAAAAACAGGTAAAAATGAGTAGACATACCGTAGGGATGACGTGGACGTTGAAACCCGGAGTTAAACCGACCAAAAAATGGTAGAGTGGCACTGTAGCAACTCGGAGAGGAGAGACGAGTCGAAACGGAGGGGGAATAGTGAGAAATGACCCAGAATCGGATTTTAAAAATCTGATTTTTGGTCCGAGGGTCGGACAATTCGACCGGACACCATCGACCCTCGGATCGACCCTCCCATCGACCCTCGGCTCTCGGGAACCTAACAAAAAATAAGGGTCGGAATCGAGGGTCGGACACCCATCGACCTCGCATCGACCCTCGGCTCTCGGGAAGAACAAGGTCATTCCAGTGGTCGGAAACTAAGGGTCGGACATACCAGCGACCCTCACCATCGACCCTACATAGAAAAGACATCATTTTTTTTATAAAATGAGCTAGAATTGGAATCGATTATTGGTTAGCGTGCCTACATGAAATATAAATGACTTCTAACCTATTTGATGATTTTCAGGCACCACCAATCACCGAAAAGAAATATGTCTGGACGTAGAGTGACCCGACAGACCCAAAATGTAGTCCCACCACCACCACCAGTGGAGGAGACTAGTCAAGAGAATAACTACGCACCGGGAAATCCAGAACCGGCAAACCCTACAAATTTGCCACATCCACCACCAGAGCTAGCAACAGTGGTGATGAATCTGGCACAGCAGCTGCAGCAGATGCAACACGCACAGGCTCAGATGCAGGTTGCCATGGGAATTATGTTCCAAGCCACTCAGGCTGCACCCATGTACACCGGACAAGCTAGTGCAGCACCAATAGGTAACCACCCAGCCCCTCAGACACCTCAACAACCGACTGCACCGATTCCAATGCAGGTACCGGAAGCAGCTCAAGGGAATTACCAGTATCCACCCTATATGTTTGGGAAAAACCCCCAAAATCAGCTGGACCACTCCCGGTTAGTAGAGAGATTTTTGAAGATGAAACCCAGAGAATTCAACGGCAAGCCGTCTGATCCATTGTGGCCAGCACACTTGATAGACGAGATGGAGAGAAACTTCCTCATGATGACTATTACAGAGGAAGAGAAAGTACTATGTGCCACCTTCATGCTCAAGGGCGACACACATCATTGGTGGAAATCCACGAAGACATATTTACTGACCAAGCACGCCCTACTGACATGGGCTATATATAAAGAAGCATTCTTCGAGAAATATTTTCCACGAAGCTTCAGAGATTCGATGGAGAAGGAGTTCCTGAGTCTTTATCAGGGACAGATGTTAGTGGATGCCTACCAACAACGTTATGAAGAGCTGTTTTTCTTCGCACCACTGAGTATGCAAGAAGAAGAAACCAAAACCCGTAGGTTTGTCGCGGGACTAAGAGGAAGCATCAGAGAAAATGTACTGGGCTTAGAGAAGAAAATTTACAACGAAGCTGTCCAGATTGCTCGAGTGATTGAATCGAGCCAGAAGGAGAGTTATTTTACTCAGAACAAAGGCATCAAAAGGCCAGCCGGAAACTCCTACAATGGAGGCAATAACAGGACGTATAAGCCTTTCCGTCCTCAGAATTTTAATGCTGCAACCAAGACTACTCCAGCAGCTCAACCTTAGCCAAAGCCAAATTCTGAAGTCTTGAAGTGTTTTAACTGCAACCAACCGGGACATATGGCAAGGGAGTGCCCTAAGCCCAAGAAATATTTCCATCAGGGACGTGTATATGCTGTTACGTCCGAGGATGCAGTTGCATCACCCGATGTGGTCACAGGTATGACTGAAACTTGTTAAGTTGTATTTTTATTGTATGAGCATGTTGACAAAGTAAAGATAAATCACAGGTATGGTACCTATAAATGGCGTACCAGCCAGAGTACTCTTCGATTCCGGAGCTACTCATTCCTTTATATCTGTGTCATTTGGAAAGAAGACAAAATTACCCATCAAAACATTAGACTACAAATTACTCGTACGGTCACCGATGGGGTTAGAAGTGGAACTAGAGAAGGGTTATGGACCATGTCCAGTTCTCATTGGAGAGCAAACCTTAGATGCAACCTTGATACAACTTGAGATGGCAGACTTTGACGTCATCTTGGGAATGGACTGGTTAGCTCGGCATTCTGCAAATTTATTATGCGCCGAAAAGAAGCTAACATTCAAAGACAAGGAAGGGACAAAATTCAGTTTCTCGGGAACCAAACTTCCCCGGAGATGCAAGCTCATACTCTCAGCATTAAAGGCTAAGAAGTGCCTTGACAAGGGAGCAGTCGGGTATCTAGTGTCAGTGGTCGACCTAACCAAGGAAGCACCACGAATGAAAAACATTGATGTCGTTCGGGATTACCCTGACATATTTCCAGAGGAACTACCCGGATTACCACCAGACCGTGCCACGGAGTTTGTAATAGACCTGATACCTGGAGCCGCACCCGTATCAAAAACACCTTACAGGATGGATCCTACGGAACTTAAGGAGCTGAAGGTGCAACAACAAGAATTGCTAGACAAGGGTTATATTCGACCCAGTATATCTCCATGGGGTGCACCGGTGTTGTTCGTAAAGAAGAAGGATGGTAGCGTTCGATTATGTATCGACGAGAGTTGAATAAACTGACAATCAAGAGTCGATATCCACTACCTCGGATCGATGACTTGTTCGATCAGTTACAAGGAGCAAAAGTATTTTCTAAGATTGATCTTCGATCAGGCTATCATCAGCTGAAGATTAAAGAAGGTGATATTCCAAAGACAGCATTCAGGACCAGATATGGACATTATGAATTTTTGGTTATGTCTTTTGGATTAACTAATGCACCGACAACGTTCATGGAACTTATGAACCGAGTTTTCCACGATATGCTGGATACGTCGGTTATAGTATTTATTGATGACATATTGGTATACTCCAAGGACAAGGAAACCCATATCAAGAACCTGAACGCAGCCCTACAACGTTTAAGGAAAGAGAAGCTATATGCCAAATTTTCAAAGTAGGAGTTTTGGCTAAGTGAAGTCACATTCCTAGGCCATGTAGTATCCGCGGAAGGAATCAAAGTGGACCCTAGCAAGATCGAGGCTATTGTAAAGTGGGAAGCACCAAAGAGCATTTCGGAAATTAGAAGTTTTTTGGGTCTAGCTGGTTATTATCGGAGATTCGTAGAAGATTATTCTCGGATTGCCGTACCTCTCACCAATTTTACCAAGAAGGGTGAAAAGTTTGTATGGACGGATAAATGTGAGAAGAGCTTCCAGACACTGAAGACCAGATTGATATCTGCCCCGATTTTGACTATTCTTGTTCCAGGACAGACATTTACTTTATACACTGATGCGTCGAAACTGGGACTAGGATGTGTGCTTATGCAAGGAGAGCAAGTAATTGCTTATGCTTCAAGACAGTTAAAGGTACATGAGAAAAATTATCCCACTCATGATATGGAGCTAGCGGCGAGTACATCTTGCCAAGATATGGAGACATTACCTGTACGGGGAGAAATTCCAGATTAAGTCGGACCATAAAAGTCTTACTTATTTATTTAATCAAAAGGAGTTGAATATGAGACAAAGGAGATGGCTTGGACTATTGAAAGACTATGATTGTGATATCCAGTATCATCCGGGAAAAGCGAACGTAGTAGCGGATGCATTAAGCAGAAAAGCAATGATAAAATCTCAAGGAGAAGTTAGCATGATTGCAGCAATGTGTACCAATGGAATGGTGTTCAATCACGACAACGAGCAGTATGTGATTGATACAACGGATGAATCAGCCAACCAAGGGTTTATTCATCGATTTGTGAATATGTTTGCGGCATTGAAGATTATACCGGATATAGTGGATGAAGTGAAGATAGCTATCAAAGCAGATCCTTATCTGAGAACAGGACAAGAAGATATTGAGAAAGGTAGGACCAACCCTGAGTTCACCTTGGATGACGAGAAGGTACTAAAATACAAAGGAAGAATATGTGTACCGAAACAGAAAGTATGGACATTAGACACCGACCGATGAAAGAAGCCCATACCACCATTTATTCGATACATCCCGGAAGTACAAAAATATATCATGATCTAAAGAAACTATATTGGTGGAGGGGAATGAAAGCGGATGTAGCTAAGTTCGTGTCTCAATGCCTAAATTGTCGAAAGTAAAGGGTGAACGATAAAGACCCGCATGATCGTTACAACTATTACCGGAACCAGCATGGAAATGGGACTGCATCACTATGGACTTCGTCACGGGACTACCATTGACTCCTCGAGTAGTTGACGCAGTTTGGGTGATTGTGGACCGCTCCGACCAAAACAGCTCGCTTCATACCTATACGACCTCGGGATACCTTCGGAAAGGTTAGCTAAGCTGTATGTGGATAATATTGTTCGAATACATGGTGTTCCAGAAAGTATTGTGTCGGATAGAGACCCACGATTTACTTCCAAATTTTGGGAAGGATTGCAAAAGGCTATGGGTACAACGTTGAAGTTCGACGTGCATTCCACCCACGGACGGATGGACTCGGAGCGCATACAATTCAGATTCTAGAAGATATGCTACGAGCATGTGTAATTGATTTTAGGGGATCATGGGATGAAAAGTTACCATTGATCGAGTTTGCTTACAATACGTCTATCGGGGCTACCATACGTATGTCACCTAATGAAGCATCGTATGGCGGGGAAGTGTCAAACTCCCTTGTTTTGGAATGAAGTTGGAGAACGTAGTATTGTTGGACCGGAATTTGTTGAAGAGACTTGTCGAGTGGTCGACATCATTAAGGAAAGAGTGAGAACAACTCAGAACCGCCAGAAGCAATATGCAGATACTCGACGAAGAGAGCTAGAGTTCGCCGTAGGTGATAAAGTATTTTTGAAAGTATCGCTTATGCGAGGATTGAAGAGGTTCGGACAGAAAGGGAAGCTAAGTCCAAGATATGTCGGGCCGTATGAAATTTTAGCTAAGCGTGGAAAAGTGGCTTATCAGTTAGCACTACCACCATCCATGTCAAGCGTGCATGACGTATTTCACATTTCCTTATTGAAAAAGTATGTCAAAGACCCAACGCATGTTTTGACAGTGGATTTGCCAGAATTGATGGATGATTTGACATTTGAAGTAACACCAACATAAATCACTAGTCGAAAGGTTCAACGTCTACGCAATAGAGATATCTACTATGTTAAGGTCACATGGAAAAGTAGAGACATGGAAGAAATTACATGGGAAGAAGAAAATGCTATGAGAAAGCAATACCCTTACTTATTTGATTCAGAAGGTACGTACAATTTCAAGGACGAAATTTTTAAAAGTTGGGAGGAGTTGTAAGACCCGTGTCAATCTAACCCGGTCTTACCACCTTGAACCAGGTTTATCCATCATGGTCGAGTCAAGTGGACCAAGGGCGTAAAGGAGATCGAGATCCCAGGTATTAAATCGATCCAAAAACACTTAAAATAAGGGAAGGGTTGCATACCCAGCTAAGCAGGGTCAGACCTCCCAAAACAGAAAGTCAGACCCTCAGTTTTGGAGGGAGGGTCGGACAGCTTAAGACCCTAGGGTTGATGGGATCATCGACCCTCCCATCGACCCTCGGTTTCTGCCGAATATAGAAATTAGGAAATTTCTATATTTTTTCGATTGGGATTCTTTTCAAATCTCAAAGGGACTTATTTTAAGATGTTCCTAGTCTATTTAAAGGACGTCCCTAAGACACTTTCACTCCTTTCACAACCCTAATCGAATTGAGAGAAAGAGAGGAGAAGGAAAAGAGGAAGAAGAAAGGGAAGGAAGAGAACTTAGCACAAAGGAGAAGAATTTCAGAGAAAAAGTTATCTTCTTAAGTATGGATACTAATTCCATGAATTTCTACTGACCTCAGGTTAGTAATTGTTGAGAGTGTGATCTCGGAGAAACCCAAACCATCAACCTATGATTAGGTTTCCATGGAGAACCATAGAAGAATGCGTAAAAGCTATCTAGGTGGGTTATACATGGTTTCAGACCATTTAATGAATGTAGAATGGAA
>CM053273.1:69708042-69978351 GCA_028583415.1 Protea cynaroides
TTCATTTATTTACAAGATTTCCGTTATTGTGTATTTACTCTGATTATGATTACGGATGTGTGTAAGTTTGGATAACGCGGGGATAGCCTATTTGAGATCCTGGTTGAACCGTTGGTTATTTAGCGGTTCATCACACCATTCTAGTTAGACCAAAATTTGGGGTGTGACATCATCTCCAAATAAGTCTCCAACACCCTTTCCATTAGAGTTAGAGTTACACACCATCTCAAGCTTTGACACATTCTAGTAAGGAAGGAGGTTTTGAGGAGGAAGGTGAAGTGCAGAGGAGGATCTTACGGGCGGCACGTTGGTACCACTCGGGCCACCAGCATTCTAACACAAATGGATTGCCGATAAACTCCTAGTCTTCTCATTATAGTTTGGAATGATAAGAAAGAGAGAGATACCCAGACTTGTAAAGATAAGAGACTTCCATACCACCCTTAATGGTGCGTTGGAGTGGCCTCGTTCATGTCGAGGAAGAGAAGACTCCTTAGGATTATCTAGACAAAAGCACTAAACCTACCAATGAATCGTGTTAGATCATGAGCCCTAGTTAGAATGGATGACCTTGCGGATAACCAAGAACCCTTGGGTGGGATTGGCAGTCTTTCTTCAGAGTTCCAAATATGGGGAAGCTGCCAATGGACTTCTACCGAAAAGGTCCAGAAGTAGGTCCGATTGCAAAACCCGTGCAATTAGACAAGCCAAAATTAACAAACCAACCCTCTGGGTAGGTCTGGTCGTAGGGACCTGTTGTACATCTGTATAACCAGAGCTATAACCAAACATAGTCAGAAGGCCTTGGGAATGGTCTGGTAGATGGTCCGGTTGCACAATTGTGCCACCGGACACTTCCAGGAGAAGACCTTGGCCAGTCCAGAGGGAAGGTTGGCTAGTGCTAAAACCCATTTTTTGAATAAAGATTCGACCAACCTAAATAAGGAATTTGGAGCTGAAATTTAGGTATATTATTTTCCTATAAGTCTAGTTGATACTACAAAAATAATGAGATCATTTGGACTCAGGATGAGGAAAATATCATCTCTGGAAGTTACTGTGCACAGACTGAATCCGATTCTATAAGCCCGACTTGGAAGACCTAGTTCATAGAGTTACACTAGTTGGAATGAAATGAAATTTGGAGAGGATGTTATATTTTAAGTCTAGTTTCATATGAAAGAAATTGAAGGTGATTTAGATGCAGGACCATGAACATACTGCCTTTAGAAGAGGGAAAGCTCAGATTTAGATGGAATCTAGGAGCTGTTCAGATACAGCACTGGTTGCGCAGTGGTGCCTCCGGACCCAGCAATCAGACACTTCTAGAAGGGTCCCAGTAAGTCCCGATGGAGGACCAGTGGCAGCCTCCAATCGGAGGTTGCTGCAATCGGATAGTCCCACAGGGGCCTTGTTAAGCCTGCCCATTTTCTTTGGGTGCGTAGTGTTGGTATTATGCCATCGTCTATGTCTGAGGGCATCAGAAGATATATAAATTAACAAGTTAAAATAATAAAATTAAACTAATAAATTACACTTATATGTGAATGAAAGCAAGTTAGAGTAAGCCTCTGTAGCATAGAGTTCACGTGGACCTCATTCGCTAGGTGAGAGATAGTTTGACTTTATTTTATGGAGTAATTCTACTGAATCCTACATGTCTGTGTTGTATCTTGTTTGAATAACATGTCATCCTTTTTTTTTTTTTTTTTTTTTTTTTGCTAACAATGGGTATCTAGACCTTTGGCCTGATTAATCCCGCGTGCCCATACTAACCCCATAACCACATGAATTGGGTCATTCCAGGGTTGAATGGATACAATTCCACTTGCACCCATAGCAGGAAAGAAAGAGCATTTAACACCCCTGTTTGAGTGGCCCCAAGGCAGTAAGAGGAATCGAACTCAGTACCATCCAATAACTGTACTTTGCATGCATTTTATATGAATTTTGTGTTTGTGTGATGATTGATGCCTATGTGGGAAGTTGTGAAATAGTCGAGGACTGCTAGATCAGACCCACTATGCAAACATTACCATGTGCTGCCTCATATCCTAGCGGGATTACAACATCTAGGGGGGTAGACAGACGGTCTGGGATTCATGTTAAGGTATCGACGGGGTAGATAGGATGACATGTAGGATTTGTTAATGGCCCTATCCCATGTATGTAACCCTGGCCAGGAGGGGCTAGGTGCTGGTATGGGTGGGGGATGAGGAGGAGGTGGAGGCGTTGGAGTGTCATTGGAAGGACCTCTATCCTAACACCATCCATAAAGGGAGATGTGTGGCTTTACCTACACTATTAGAGCAGGTTTTGTGAGTGTCAATTTTCTCCTATACATGGAGGGTATGGTCAGCTTTAGTGAGTGTGGCTAGGCCTTACAATAACACGTAGTAGACATTATACCTTACTTGCTTGTTAAAATCTGTTCATACATTATTGTTTACTAGCTTGTCTCCTAGTGGGATTTGGATGACCGGAATGGAATGGCTGTTGTCACACCTCAATTCTGATCGAACCAGAAGTGTGGTTGAACTATCAACAAACCAACGGCTCATGCCAGGATCACATAAGACCATGCAAACATTCAAACCATACATTGAACTAAGATTAGAATAAATAAATAACCAGCAGAAGTCTTTATTAAATAATGAATTGAGTGTCTAAGTGATAATTAATAATTAAACCAATTATCTCAAATGTTAACCATAACATAAATATTAATAATCCTTATAAATCTTATAGTCCCAAACATAAAATAAAAACCCTAAGAGTAAATGCAATAGAAACACTCGTATGACGAGTCATGCTCGTTCTCCATTGATTGCACATCCATGGCTGCCACGTATCCATATAACGGTGCATTGATGTAGTCTTCCACAATTGTACATGCATCATCAACTAAAAAGAAAATTTATATGTGGGGTGAGCTCACAACTTAGCTCAGTGAGAAACAAATCAATGCTGCAAGCATATGCATGATGTAGCATTTAATTTTTTGGTCTAGTTTAAGTTTACAATGTGCTATGGTAAGTATAGGCTGTAACTACGCCTCCATACACGAGAATATGAGCACATCCAATGGTTAGACACCTACCAAAACCGATGTCGTCCCACAACACTCACTACAAGATAGAGATAGAACAAGACCCTAATAGATCACACATCGCCAACATCCCCCCTGATACCCTATCCCATACAAGTATTATGTCCATACTGGCGAGGGCTTATAAATTGGGTTTGTTATTAACCAATTCTAGATGTCATCAAAGTGTATCCATGGCCTTCTACCCTATCATCCTTCAATATGGTACAAAAATAGAGCTAGAGTCCATTGGTAGAGCAGCGGTCGACACCGTGAGCACTCCCCATGATACCCTACGATGTACTAAGTCTGCTAAGGTAATAGTGATACGATGATGTCAGTGTAGTGAATGGCTTAAGGCTACAACCTTTCCCCACTCAACACACCAACCATACACAAACGCATGCATATTCTCGTCATCATCAACATAAAAAAATAATAATAAAATATACATCAACAGTAACAGCAGTTATTGGATGACATGTTATATGCACAAATACAAAAAACAACAATAAGCAATAAAACAGGGTAGTTTGTTATCAACCAATTAGTTTAAGTCTTGTCCTTCTCCTGTTGAGTATTGTTGAATCTCTTCAAGACCTTGAAAACATGTTTGATCGTATACAAGTCCTATAAAATTATTAAGATTAAATTAGGGTTTTTTTTTTAAATCTAGTACTCAGAGTGATTGTCTGGATTGGTATTTTAGCCTTCCGAACATTGTTCGATCGATAGTCCGGCACTGTATATGTGTAACCGGACATCAATTTGGACAACCCTGAGACACTTTCCTAAAGTATCCTGTATCTTGTCCAGTTCCACACTGCGTGCTTCTGGACAACAGGCCCAACAACCTCTAGGTCATCCCTCAAGATGTCTTTCAGTCTAACTTCTTTTAGAGTTGATTCCTCGGCTCTCATCTGGAATCCATTATAAACCATTCTAGGTCAAGAACACCTTAGGGTTTGGAGTTCTACTATAACCCTAAATCTATACAACCCTATTGGCATTTGTTTGTGATTTATACAGTAGTGAAATTAGATCACCGCCTTTGACGGTTGTGAACCTAATCCGTATTAACCTAGTTACAAAGATTAGGAACTTACCATTGGTCTCTCAAAGATGGTTGCTAGAAATCGACGGCGAGTTCTCTTTCTCCTCTTTCCTTCTCCAAAGCTTTCTTCTTCTCCAAGCCTTCTCTTCAACTCTCTCTCTCACTTTTAGGGTTTGAGAATAATCAAAAGAGTAAGAGAGAGTGATGGGACGTCCTCTATATAAAAGGAAAACCTCCATACAGAGTCCTCTCCCCATTAGGAGAGTAGTCTCCTAGAATTATGAAACTTTTTTAAACTTATAAACTTGTACACTAGTTTATGTTTAACCGATCACCTAATACACAGATTGGACAAACTAAGTTATCCGACCAGACAAGCTTCGAGTTGATAGCATACCTAGTTTTGTGGTCTATCATCTAGTTGGTTCATCTATCTCGGTTGTGATGGAAGATCTGTTACGACATGTTAGACTAGGTTAGTGGAGTGTGGGTCTTACAACTATCCCTAAAAAGAAATTTCGTCCTCAAAATTTGCACTTACCTTATGAGTTGAATAGGTAAGGGTACTGCTTCCATAATATAGCTTCTTCTTCCCATGTCACCTCTTCTATGTCTTGACTTCTCCAGGTCACTTTGACATAGAATATGTCCCTGTTTCAGAGCTTTTGTACCTTTCGACTTGTGATCTCGACTGGCATAACTTTGAACCTTAATTCCTCTGTCAGGTCTTGAGGATCTACCGTCAATATGTGAGATGGATCTTTGATGTATTTCTTCAGTAGTGACATGTGAAATACATCATGTACACCAGATATCGATGGTGGTAGAAAAAGCTGATACTCCACTTTCCCACGTCTTGCTAGAATTTCGTATGGTCCTACATATCTAGGACATAACTTTCCCTTATACCAAACTACTTCAACCCTCGCATAGGTGATATCTTTAGGAACACTTTATCACCTACAGGGAACTCAAGGTCTCGACGTCTATTGTCTGCATATTTCTTTTGTCGAACTTGAGCAGTCTTCACCCTTTCCTTGATCTTATCTACCACTTGATAGGTTTCTTCAACAAACTCTGGGCCCTTTATTCTCTGTTCACCAACTTCATTTTGAAACAAAGGGGTCCAACACTTCCTATCATACAGTGCCTCATAAGGTGACATCTATATGATAGCTTGGTAGTTATTATTGTAAGCAAACAAAATTAATGGCAGTTTCTCATCCCAAGCGCTTTTAAAATCAATTGCATAGGTTCAGAGCATATCTTCTAATATCTGAATGGTCCGCTCTAATGTGCCATCCATCTAAGGGTGAAATACTGAGCTAAACTTTAACTTTGTGCCCATAGCTGTCTATGGTCCTTGCCAAAACTTGAAAGTAAAGCGAGGATCTTGATTAGACACTATGCTTTCAGGTACACCATAGAGTCTGACAATGTTATCCACATACAACTTGGTTAGTCTCTCCAAGGTATATTGAGGTCTAATTACTATAAAACGGGCTGTCTTCGTGAGTTGATCTATAATCACCCAGAGTGAGTCGACAGATCTGGGAGTCAAAGGTAAACCAGTGACGAAGTCCATAGTGATGCAACCCTACTTCCATGCTGGTTCAGGTAATGGTTGTAGTAAACCTGCTGGTCTTTGTCTTTCACCTTCACTTGCTGATAGTTTAGGCATTGGAGCAGATATTGAGCCACATCTGCCTTCATATCTCTCCACCAGTATAATCTCTTTAAGTCATGGTACATCTTGCTACTTTCGAGGTGCACTGAATAAGGAGTAGATTGAGCTTCCAACATGATTCTGTGTCTGAGGTGATTTTTTACTTTATCTGCATCCAAGGTAAAGTTAGGGTTTAATTTTCCTTCCTCTAAGTCCTCTTGCACTGTTCTCAGATACGTGTCTTGTAAGATTGTGGCTTTCACTTCATCCATATTATCTGGTAGTATCTTTACTGCGGAGAACATCAATGAAAACTTGTGTATTAACCCCTGCTCTATAGGGTCATATAGAGATTTTAATACATATTGCACCACATCCCCTTCATTAGCTGACACTATGAAATGCAGAGCGGCATTCATATTAGGTTCTCTTTCTGGCTTCAGTATCCCTTTACTACTCAATACATCTGCTATTACATTTGCATTGCTTGGATGATACTGAATATCATAGTGTCAGTACCCAGTTTTGCCCTGTGGGATTTTACTCTCTCGTTATGTCCTCATACATGATGGGAGAGGGGCGTTGTTGTCATTTTAGGTTTAATAAAAATTAAAAAAAATTTCAGAAAATAAATTAACTAAAAAAAAAAGAAAGAAAAAAAAGGGAGAAAAAAAAGAAAAAAACAAACAAAATGGTTATATATATATATATATATATATATATATATATATATATATATATATATATATATATATAACCATGAAAGAAGAGGAGAGTTGTGGAGTGGGGGTAATTTGGGCATTAAAGGGGTTAATAAAAAAAAAAACCTAAATCCCTAAATCAGAAGAGGGAAAGAATAGAAAAGAGAGGAGACCCAGAGTGAGAGGGAGGCATGAGAGAGTTTGTTGCAGGGGAAGAGGAGAGGTTGACACCTCATCTCTTCTCCCTGAAATACCTCCTTTAAAATTGCCAACCACCCTACACCTCCCAGCCGTAGCCTCTATCCGATGGTCCACTCTCTCATCAATAACACATTACCCATCCTACCTACCCAGCCGCTTGACCCATCTCCCATCAAGAGCTCATTGCCCAATGATGTTGCCGAAGAGGGATAAAAGAGCACCAGAGAAAAATCGAGAAATGGGGGCTGAAAAATCTGGGGAAAGAGAGGGCTACTGATCCAAAAGGGAGGAGATAAAAGAGGGAGTTGGAGAGATTTTCGGCCAAGATGGAAAGAATAGTGAGAGGTGGCCAGTGAGAGGAGAGGGGAAGCCGTAAGGATGAGGGCTGGAGAGAGGGTTGCGACTGCCTGTGCGTGAAACCAGAGGGAAGGAGGACCGTGGCTGCTATCTAAGGAGAGGAGAACCATTGTTTACTGGTAAGTCTTATTCACTCTGTGCTGCCAGCATTAGTTGTTTGTGATAATTCTTTTTTTATACCATTTCGCTTCTCATTTTTCTTCCTTTATTGTTACTCCCATTTTGCTGCTGTGATTTGCTTCTTTGATATCTGTTAAATGCTGCTTCTCCACAGTATTGTTCGATATTAGTGTTCAAATGTTCAATGCTAGCTATTCGATGTTGCTCAATGTGTATGCGTTTGTTCCTCTGATCGTATAGCTCAATGCTAATTCTTTGTATTTTTTTTAACGTCTCTATATTGATTTTACTTTCCTATGTAAGGCCCCATCTTCATCTCTAAAACCTTGGTTGCAGTTTAGGAGGTTTAGAGTCTGTACCGGGTGTTCGGTAGGGGATGGTTGAAATCCGATATTCTGTCTCTCCCTTCTCAAATCAATCCCAAACTAATTGGGTCTGATTTCACAAGCCCAAGTTCATTCATTTATGTCAGTCATTGTCTGTTTTTTTTTAGGAAGATTTTTGTTTGGTTTGAGTGCTAGGAGTTCTGTTTGTTTTTGTTTTATTATTATTTTTTTGTGTCTAGCTTTGTTCAATGGGTTTCAGTGGGATAGGTTTGTTATTTCTGATTTTTGGTCTCTTGGTAGTCCATACTCGACTAATGAGCATTAGATTTCTGGTTATAGATTTTTTTATCAGCACCATTTTGATTACATTTCTTTGTTTACGTATTTATATTCAGTATGAGTTAGGACTGGGTTTGGTCTGGAAGCACCATATTTTTTGGGCGTGGTTTTTTTCAGTTGGGATTAAACAAGAGGTACTAGTTCTATCCCTCTGTTCTCGATGTGGTCTCGGTTAGGATGGAGCTCATCATTGTTTATGTGGTTTAAGTGTTGGAATCTGGTGCTTTGCATCTGTTGACAGGTTTTCACAAGTCTGATGTTGTAGTTTGGGCTTATTGGTGCTTTATTTTAAACTCTCAAATTGGGCCAACTTTGATTTTGATCCTCCCATGCTGAGTTTTAGTCATATCTCAAATTTGCTAGATGGCAGATGGCTGATTATAGACTTACCTGTTTACATGGTTACATACCTACATGATGTTTTGATTAGCTGTTTGATAAATCTCATTCATGCTTATGGTTCCAGTAAGCTAATCCTTCTCTCATGACATGCCTAATTAATTCAAATCACATTACTTAATGCTTCATGTCTTAATGTGTTGAATGTGTATTCTTTACCCCAAGTGATGTATCCTCACTCTAACACTTCACTATAATAGATGCATGTTAGGATAGGCACTTCCCGTGATGTGATTGGCTAGGGGAGTCCAAAGAGTCCAATCCATTATGGGCCCATTTAGAATGTGCCCACCCAACCCTAGGATTGGATCCAAGAGTATGAGAAATCATTGTATCAAGAATGTATTAATGAAAAAATGCGATTGGGTAGGTGTATGCATAGGATGGGTGGGCCGACGGACGGTCCACCTGGGTATCCCGAATGTGGGATATGAGTGAGATATTAGTGAACCTCGTATGTGGGGAGTTGAGGCGTTTGACCTCTCTTGAGTGTTGTCATGAGTGTCCATGGCTCGTTAATCCATTGGAACTACGTTTGATCTGATTCTGGAGAGACAGAGGTCTCGAGAGATATGTAGGCTGCGAGGGAGTTTGTTCGCTCCACGCTTGGTCAAATTGAAGTAAGTTCCATATATTATGGGATCACCTCAGCGAGGGGATTTTCCTGTGGAAGGGAATACCTCTACACCGAGATGTGTTCCACCATTGTAGGAGCATCTCATCCTTCGGATGTGTTCCAATATTTTGGGAGCATTATTTTCACACACACTCAAATTGAGGTAAGTTCCATGTGTTATGGGATTACCTCATTGAGGGGACTGCCTTGTGATAGGAAGTACCTCAACATTGAGATGGGTCTCACTGTTGTGGGGACATCTCTCACCATTGGATGTGTTCCATGATTATGGGAGCATCCATCGCTTGGGATGCATTTCAATATTTTGGGAGCGTCCCTCTTCTTGTACACACCTGGTACATACACATCCGCCCGAACTACGTTTGGTCTGATTCCCACCGCATAGGGATACGTAGGTGGTCTGGGATTTTCCCAGACCTCGATCATATGTTGTATATCATTTTTTTTCTTTCTTTAGATGTATGATTAAGCCATTCATTAAATTCTTTAATTCATTTTGTGATTATTTTCTTATTTAGTTTATGTAATTTCAGCTTATGCCATGCATAGTTAGTAAAGAACTAGAGATCAAATTAGGATTTTTCCTTATATCTTGTAGCTTAATTAGATAGCCCCAAGCATTCATAAACTGTAGGAAAGGATAGGATTTAGGGAGACCGGTTCAACCAGGCGAGTTGGGTGCCTAACACCTTCCCAACTCATAATTTGACACTTTCACCTCTGGTAAGACAAGATAGCCATTCCATTTGTGCGAGTCATTAGAGTCCCTCCAAAGAGGGACAACATTTATAGGTCCTAGACCTTATCTAGGTGGCAACTCCAATCTTCTTACCCTCTACTGGCATGAGTGGATGGGATCTGAAGGTGAGAACTTTCCAGATCCCAGTTTGAGTGTAATGAGGGTAGACAACTTTAAATACATGCTAGTTTAAATTTAAAATTAAGGATTTAAATTTTCAAATGATTTCACTGGTCCTCACACATAGTCATAATCCTTTAACAATTCTAGCCACCTTCTATGTCTCATATTCAACTCCTTTTGAGTGAAGAGATAGGTGAGGCTCTTGTGATCTGACTTGATCTGAAACTTCTCACCGTATAAGTAGTGTCTCCAAGTCTTAATGGCATGAATCACTGCTACTAACTCCAAGTAATGAGTAGGGTAATTCTTCTCGTGCTCCTTCAGTTACCTTGAAGCATAGGCAATCACCTGTTCACCTTGCATTAGAATACATCCCAAACCTAATCCGAAGGCATCTGTGTATAGGGTATATGGTTCCCCTGGTGTTGGAATGGTCAAGATGTGGGCCGATATCAATTTTAACTTCAAAGTCTGGAAACACTCTTTACACTTATTGGTCCAAATGGACATTTCTCCTTTCTTGGTCAGCTTTGTGAGTGGTACTGCGATCCTGGAGTAATCCTCCATAAACCATCTATAATAACCAGCTAAACCCAAGAAACATTGTATCTCTGCAACATTCTTATGTGCTTCCCACCCTATAATAGCTTCAATCTTACTGGGATCCACTTTTATTCCTTCTGATACACCACGTGACCTAAGAAGGTAATCTCATTCAACCAAAACCCACACTTCTTGAATTTGGCATAGAGCTTCTCCCATTTCAACAATTGTAAGGTTACTCTAATATATCCTGCATGAGTCTCATTGTCGTTAGAGTAAACAAAAATATCGTCTATGAAGATTATGACTGAAGTGTCCAACATGTCAATGAAACACATTCATAAGCTCCATAAATGATGCAGGGGCATTGGTTAACCTAAACGATATAATCAGGTACTCATAGTGTCCGTACCTGGTTCTGAATGCTGTCTTTGGAATGTCACCATCCTTGATCTTCAGCTGATGATATCTTAACCGAAGATCGATATTAAAGAACACCTTGACACCTTGTAGCTGGTCGAACAAGTCATCAATCTGAGGCAACAGATATCGATTCTTGATGGTGAGCTTGTTCAATTCTTGATAATCGATACACAATCGAACACTACCGTCTTTTTTCTTCACAAACAACATTGGTGCTCCCCATGGCAAAATACTCAACCATTTAAAACTCTTGTCCAATAACTTCTATAGTTGGGTCTTCAATTCCTTCAATTTTACTGAAGCCACTCGGTAGGGTGCTTAAACACTGGTGCTGACCCTGGTAGAAGATGGATCCCAAACTTAGTTACTTGATCAGGTGGCAACCCAGGTAAGTCTTCTGGAAACACATCTGGAAACTCTTGCACTCCTTCAGTGTCTTCCATCCATAGCACCTCTTTGGTAACATCCACCATGGACATGAGATAATCGATTCCACCCTTTTCAAGACACCTCTTCACCTTGAGTGCAGAAAGTATAAGTTTCCACTTCCTAGGCAATTTGCTTCTAGTAAAATTAAATTTTGTGATGTCCTTGCCCTTGAATGACAACTTCTTCTCAATACATAGTAGTTTCGCTGAGTGTTGTGCCAACCAGTCCATCCCCAAGATAACATCAAAGTCTACCATATCTAGTCGAACTAGGTTTGAATTTAGATTTCGTACCAGACACAATCCGTAACATTCATCCAAAATTATCTCTAATCCCCATAGAGATCGTACTAATAGTTTTTGGTCTAAAGGATTGACGGGTAGATCCAATCTCTTTCCAAACGAGATAGACACAAAAGAGTGGGTGGCCCCAGAGTCTAAGAGAACTCTAGTGGGTACACCAGCTATAGTTACAGTACTTGTAGTTTTACCTAGGTTTAGTCTACATGATCACAGAAGTGTACTATAAATAAAGGTTAAGTCATACCTATAACCATATTTGGTGATACAGTAGTGTCTTCAAATGTTACTGTGTACACCTTTCCTTGCTGTAGCTGCTTCTTAGGTTGAGGGCAAATCTTTGCATAGTGTCCCATCTGATTGCAATTGAAGCACTTTATATTTGTAGCCTGACTGCCTTCTTGCTGTCCATTATTTAAGGTAGCCTTGGCTGCTTTAGCAGTGTTCTGTGGCCTGAAAGGTCTGAAAGACTTGGAGTTTACCCTATTTGATGTTTCAGTGTTAGGCTATTTCAGTCCATGGTTATAGGCAAATAAGCTTTCTTTCTGACTTGCCTCTAGAACACGAGCGATCTACACAGCTTCATTGTATATCTTCTTCTCCAGTCTCTGCACATGCTCAAGAATGCTTCCCCTAAGTCCCATAGTGAATCGTCAGGTCTCCTTATCTTCTTTTTGCATGCTGGAAGGAGTAAAAAAGAACAGTTCTTCATAATGCTGCTGGTAAGCATCCACAGTCATCTAACCCTGGTGCAGACTCAGAAATTCTCACTCCATCTGATCTCTAAAGCTCCTAGGGAAGTACTTCTCAAAGAACGCAACTTTGAAAATGGCCTAAGTCACCTGTGTATGCTTGATCAGTAAATAGGTGCGAGTTAATCTACACTAATGGTTCGCACCTTTCTTTATCATAATAGTGGTGCATAAGACTTTTTCTTCTTCAGTAATAACATCATCAAGAGCGTTTTCTCCATTTCATCAATCCACTATGCTGGCCACAATGGGTTCGATCCCTTGCCTAAAAAAGTCTGAGGCTTTGTCTTCATAATCCTTTGCACCAGCCTTGGCAGGTCTTTCTGTCCAGTAGCATTTGTTCCATACACCGGTGGTTGATATGGGTAACCACCTTCGTACACCCCTTGATAGCCACCCTAGTTCTGTGCTGGGCTGTTCAACACTAGGATTTGCTATTGGTGTATTCGGGCTACAGGAATGGTATTATTGCCTACCAGTGCTGTTGTAAGACCTGTATCGAACTAACCAGTCTTACCACCTTGTATCAGGTCTACCTATCATGGTCGAGCCAAGTGGACCAAGTGCGTGAAGAAACCACAAGACCAGGTATGAAATCAACCCAAAAATAGTTAATTATGAGCGTGTGGTCGCATACCTAAATAGATGTAACCGACCACACCTCAAAAGAGTCCAACCACACAAATTTAGGTCGTGTGGTCAGACATTTCAGAAGGTGTGGTCGACGGATTCTACGACCCCACCTCCGACCCCACGGAACCCAGTCAGAAATCGAATTTAGGAAACCATCCTAATCCGAAGGGGGTTCTTTCCTAAACTAATTGGGGCATATTATGGAGGGTTTTTCTCTATAAATAGGACGTCTCTTAGCCTCTTTCACCCTTTTAGAACTCTAATTGAAAGTGAGAGAAAGAGAAGAGAAGAAAGAGAAGGAGAATTGAAGAGGAAGACTAAGGAGGAGGAAAATTCAGAGAAAACTTTGAATCTTCAGCAAGCTTAAGGTATGAACATATTCTCCATGTTAAATTGAGAGCCTAGAATAGTTCATGAAGAAGATAGGATTAGGAGAAACCCAAATCATCAATCTGTGGATAAATTCCAAGAGAATCCATGGAGGAAATTATGTGGACAATGGATGGTGTATAAAATAATAGTTTTGAGCCATAGAACAATCATAGGAAGGACCATGATGATAAGCCAAAGGATTCAAACATGAAGGAATGGAATTAAGAGTGAAAGGTCGACCATAACACGTGTGGTCGCACATGAGGTCGCATGATATCTGACCCCACAAGACACACATGTCCGACCACATGCCCTCAGGAAGTTTCCAGGGAGGGTGTGGTCGCACGTGTGGTCGGAGTATGTCCGACCCCACCCTGCCACCCCACGCCCTGTGGTCGCTGAAACTGAGACCAGAAGTGCTGCCACACCTGCGACCCCTCAGTTTTTGTTAGTCTAAACTCATGGGAATTAATTCTAATTAAAAATCTATAAATTTGTAAGGTTTTCAAGTGGTTTAAAAGTGATTACAAAGCTTGAACGAGGATCTACTATCAATCAAAGGTGAGGGAACAAGACCTAAACTAATTGGCTAATAATAAACTGTTTCTATTTATTGAGTCCAATGCCATGAATGATTCTATGCTTGTATGCGTGTATTGTGCATTTCACATGTCATCCAATATTTCTGCTATTAATGTTCATGCATATTTAATTCCATTTATTTATAACATGATGATGATGATGATGCTAGGAATAGGCATGTGAATATTTGTGTGTGGTTAGTGTACTTGATGCGAGTGGGGCATCAAGGGGAGGACGTGACACTGTGGTTCATCCCGGTCACCAGATTCTAGCTCTATCTCTACTCAAGTCGTGTCCACTAACATTGTCGTATCGCCATTACTTTAGTAGAACTATTACGTCGTAGGGCATCAGGGGAGGTGGTCTCAGACCGTGTAGTCTCTGACTCTGTCGGGGGGTCTTAGCTCTATCTCTATGGACGTATTGAGGGATACTAGGGTGAGGCCTTGGATACACTGTTTGACATTAGGATTGGTTAGTTGGGAGCTCAGTTTGCAAGCCCTTGCCAATAGGCTTACGTATTGGTATGGCTAGGGCATCAGGGTAAGTATCATGTGGTGTTTGATTTGGGCACTTTAGCTCTATCTCTATTCCATGGTGAGTGCATGTGGGATGATAATGGTGTTTGATCCATTAAGCGGTTTCACACACTCGTGTATAGAGGTGTGGCGGTCACCTATCCTTTCTATTGCACATTGCAAACTTATGAACCAGACCAAAGATATGAATTGAATGCATGCATATGTTTGTTGCATTGTTTTGTTTGCTCACTAAGCCGTGATGTGTGCTCACCCTTTCGACGTCGAATATTTTTAGTTGATGATGTAGGTACTACTATAGAAGACTATATGAATGCTCCAATGTACGAACATATTGCGATGATGGATGCAGAAGCTATGATGGAGTCGCATGATTCGTTGTGCGACTGTAACTCATGCATCTTTGATTAGATTTATTAGTTGGATTATTCAGACGATGTAATTGATTAATTTATTTTATTTGATGTCTTAGTCTTTTGGAGATAATTGGATACTTTATTTATGTTATCACTGTTAGATACTCAGTTCATTAGTATTAAAGACTTATGCTATTATTTATTTACTCAGATTATGGTTGTGGATGTGTATGGTTTAAGCAAAAGGACATAGCCTATTCGAGATCCTGGTTGAACCATTGGATCATAGACGGTTCATCACACCATTCTGGTTGATGCAGAATTAAGGCGTAACAACTTGGTATTAGAGCTCTTGGGCCCTGTTTATTAAACCTATATACTTCCACAAAAGTTCATGGATTGAGTTAGGATAAAATTTAAAAACTGTAATAAGAACACACCATAAGCACCGGTATTGTATGAGACAAAATTTTTAAAGAGAATAATGCACTATTAAGATGAGAAACAAGTTTTATATACACATCGAATATAAACAATATATATATATATATATATCCAAATCAGAGTCCGGTCCATAATCTGGACAGTTACTCTGTAGTACAAGGAAAAAGTAAAAATAATGCATCATGGAGCCAGAGGTGCTGGAGGAGGAGGTGCCTCACAATCTCGGTCATTGTCTTTAGCATACACTCTAGTCAGCCAGACTACCTGAGTCTGAGTCACCTGGAGACTAGCTGCAGATCGGCCATCGCTGATCAGACGCGCGCTGGGCCTCCCTAATCTCACCCAGCAACCCCATCACGTCATCTGGTGGTGGGTGCGAAGGACCAGCTGAGTAAGAAGGAACCCGAGAAGGGCCAACTCCAGTGGAATGCAATGGTGATGGAGGAGGTATGGCGTCCACATCCATGTACATACGATCATCATCCTCAGCATCACCCCCATGAACTCCTGCTGCTGCTGCTGCTGCTACTGCCGCCTCAGCGTCTGCTATCTCGACCCGAGTGTGGGGACGCACCATAGCATTCCTCTCCTCGTCGCTAACCTGCACATCCTGCATCCCCATCTTGCTGATGGCCTCCCAGTCAAGGTCAGACGAGAAGGTATCCTCATGAATCCTCTCATCCACTAAGTTGACATGCAGGTGAGTGAGCAGGGTAGTGATCAAATGCCCATAGGGCAGGTTGCATATCTGACTAGGCATCGTAGCACAGATCATTGTCCTGATGATAATGTATGGAAGGCAGACGGGTTGCCTAGTGCAAATGTAGTATAGAAGATACTGGGTCAACTGGAAAATCCTCTCATAATGCCCACTCTGAGGAATCAAGTTGTGCTGAATAATCTTGCAGTACATCTGAGGTTCCGGCCGTAGGTTGATTACCTTCATCTCCCAGCGATCACCTCTAAGAAGCTAGCGATCAATCTCTACATGCATCATCACAGATAGGAACTGGGGTTCCTTAGATACACAGTACACGAAGGGGCCATCGTTTGATATACCCAGGAGATCAGCCAACTCCTGGCAGTTAAAGGAGATTTCCACCCCTTTCACATAACTGGTGATCCTGAGCTCCCCACCCCTGTCTGTATCATTTGGATCACCCACTACCTGAAGGTTGCAATAAAACTGCTTCACCAGAG
Source organism: Protea cynaroides (assembly GCA_028583415.1). Lineage (NCBI taxonomy): Eukaryota > Viridiplantae > Streptophyta > Magnoliopsida > Proteales > Proteaceae > Protea > Protea cynaroides. The sequence goes on from CM053273.1 coordinate 69,724,365, forward strand.
CAGGACAGGTGCAAGCCTCATATGATATCATGGGGAGCCAACCCATGTCACCAAAAGCACCCTCTACATTAAACAAGGCTAGACTTTCCAAGTTACACAGCGACCCGCTTCCACCTTTTTACCCTCATAACGAGCATACTGAGCCTCTGCTTCATTAGACCAGAAGCGGATGGGATCATGAAATCTGGGAACCTTGGTGCGAGCCATGCTATCTGCAAAGACACAGACAAATAAACAAGATATTAGATATGGTAAAAAAACTCAAAATTTTGGCATTATAACGGCGTAATTTGGTCAAAAGCCTCACTTTTCACTGAAACAGTTGTGCAGGAGGACTTACGTATGTTTCAAACCATCCTGCAAGGCTCATACAGTTGGAAATTTAAACTAGGAAGATTGAATTTGAAGAAATTTCAATAATTTGAAAAAATCCCAAAAATTAGGTTAAAAATGAAAAATTTCAAGTATCTCAAAAACTAACTGATGAAACTCAAATTTTCTTGAGGGCTTTCATCCATTGGGTGGCCAATAGCAAAAGCCCCCAATAAAAATCAAAATTTTACGGTTAGAAAAATTTTAATTTGAAGAAAACACAATAAATGGAGAAAAACCTTGTTTTAAAAGCTTAAAAATGAGGACCAGTAGTGAACATACCTGAAGGAAAGGAACGGAAGTCGTGAATGGAAGAAATAATCACCAAAGACAAGTAGTTGATACTGTAGCAACTCAGGAGAAGCGAGTTGAGTTGAAGGAAAAAGAGAAAGTGGGTAATTACTCTAAAAATCGGGTTTAAAAACCTGATTTGGGGTCGTGCGGTCGCAAAATTCGACTAAATATGCGACCACATGACTGACCCCACGATCGACCCCAGGCTCTCGGTGAGCTGACAGACATCATGTGGTCGGACCCTGTGGTCAGACATATACCGACCCTACGATCGACCCCAGGCTCTCGATGAGTTGACAGGGTTTTGTGAGGTCGCATACCCTGTGGTCGGACATAGTGCGACCCCACCATCGACCCTAGGATGGAAAATACAGTATTTTGACTGAATGACTTGGAAAATTAGAATTTAACATTGATTAGTTAGATTTTTACATGGGAATGATGTATATTATGATTGCCTCACATGTTCTATGATTTTTCAGACACTACCACCACCAGAACAGCAAATGGTTGGGCGAAGAGTAACTAGGCGAGGACGTAACCCAATTACACCACCACCACCTGTGGAGGAAGATAGCCATGAAAATCCTGAAGGACAAGAGGATCAGAATGTGACACCACCAGGAGCTAATGGCCAGGCTAATCCTACAAACTTGCCAGCCCCACCTATAGATTTGGCTACAACAGTTATGAACCTGGCACAACAGTTACAACAAATACAGCAAGTGCAAGCCAATATGCAAGCTGCTATGGGAATGGTTTTTTCAGCTGGACATACTACACCTATGCCAGCCAGACAAGCTAGCACTGTACCAGGGGATAGCAACATGGTACCCCAAGCACCTCAAACTCCAATTGTACAAGCTCCAGTACAAAATCCTGAGGTAGCCCAAGGCAGTTATCAGTATCAACCACCTGTGTATGGGGCATATGCTCAGTATCAGTTGGACCACTCTCGACTGATCGAGCATTTTCTGAAAATGAAACCTAAGGAATATAATGGCAAGCCAGCGTGATCCTTTGTGGCCAGCTCACTGGATCGATGAAATGGAAAGAATTTTATGATGATGACTATTAACGAGGAGGAAAAAGTACTGTGTGCTATAATTATGCTGAAGGGCGATGCACACCATTGGTGGAAGTCTACTCAGAGTTATTTGTTAACCAAGCACGCCCAATTGACCTGGGCTATCTATAAAGAGGCATTCTTCGAGAAATATTTTTTCAGAAGTTTCAGAAACGCTATGGAAAGAGAGTTCCTAAGTTTGTATCAGGGACAGATGACTGTGGATGCATATCAACAGCGTTATGAAGAGCTTTTTTTCTTTGCTCCCTCTAGCATGCAGGAGGAAAATACTAAAACCCGAAGGTTCGTCATGGGACTTAGGGGAAACATTTGGGAGCATGTTTTGGGGCTAGAAAAGAAAGTTTATAATGAAGCCGTACAGATTGCTCGAGTGCTAGAATCGAGCCAGAGGGAGAGCTACGTTGCTCAGAATAGAGGTATCAAAAGGTCGAATGGAAATTCTTATAACGGAGGGAACATAAAGACATTTAAACCCTTCCATATTCAAGGCTTTAATGCTGCAGCCAAGACTACTCCAATAGCTCAACCTCAACAAAAGCAAAATAATGAAGGAGTAAATTGCTATAACTGCAATCAAATGGGACATTATTCAAGGGAGTGTCCTAAGCCCAGGAAGCAGCTACAACAAGGAAAGGTTTATGCAATTACATTTGAGGATGTTGTCGCATCGCCTGATGTGGTCACAGGTATGACCTGAACCTTTCATTTTGTATTACCTTGTGTGAGCATGTAGACTAAATTAAAACAAATTATAGGTATCGTACCTATTAATGGCATACCCACCAGAGTACTCTTTGATTCTGGAGCTACTCATTCTTTTATATCTGTGACATTTGGAAAGAAGCTATATTTACCCCTCAGATCTTTAGACTACAAATTGCTTGTACGATCACCTATGGAATTAGAAGTGGAATTAGAAAAAGGTTATGGACCATGTCCATTTCTTATCGACGAGAAGATGTTGGATGCAACCTTGATTCAACTCGAGATGGCAGACTTTGACGTTATCTTGGGAATAGACTAGTTAGCTCGGCATTCTGCAAACCTATTATGTGCAGAAAAGAAATTGACATTTAAAGACAAGGAAGGAACAGAGTTTAGTTTTCCGGGAACCAGACTACCCCATAAACGAAAACTCTTCCTCTCTGCATTAAAGGCTAGAAAATATCTCGAGAAATGAGGAGTTGGGTATCTAGTATCCATGGTTGACCTCACCAAGGAAGTACCACGAATGGAGGATATTGATGTTGTGTGTGACTTTCCAGATGTATTTCTCGAAGAACTACCAGGACTACCACCCAACCGAGCGACAGAGTTCGTTATAGATCTTATACCCAGAGCCGCACCAGTATCTAAAACACCCTATCGAATGGCTCCTAATGAACTAAAGGAACTAAAGGTACAATTACAGGAATTACTGGACAAGGGTTATATCAGACCCAGCATATCACCATGGGGAGCGCCAGTATTGTTTGTGAAGAAGAAGGACAGTAGTGTTCGACTGTTTATAGATTATCGGGAATTGAATAAGCTTATAATCAAGAATCGGTACCCATTGCCTCGGATCGATGAATTGTTTGATCAGTTGCAAGGTGCCAAGGTGTTCTCCAAGATTGATCTTCAGTCAGGATACCATCAGCTGAAGATTAAGGAAGGTGATATTCCAAAGACAGCATTCAGAACAAGATATGGACATTATGAATTTTTAGTCATGTCCTTTGGATTGACTAACGCACCCGCAACTTTTATAAAACTCATGAATCGGGTATTCCATGATATGTTGGATACGTCAGTCATTGTGTTTATTGATGATATATTGGTCTACTCCATAGATAAGAAAACTCATGTCATGAATCTAAGAGCCTCTCTACAGCGACTAAGAAAAGAGAAGCTTTACGCCAAATTTATAAAGTGTGAGTTTTGGCTAAATGAGGTCGCTTTCTTAGGCCATGTTGTATCTGCTGAAGGAATTAAAGTGGATCCTAGCAAGATTGAAACCATTGTGAAATGGGAAGTACCTAAGAGTGTTGCAGAAATCAGAAGTTTCCTAGGTCTAGCAAGGGATTACCGATGATTCGTGGAAGACTACTCCAGAATTTCCGTACCTCTCACCAGTTTGATTAAGAAAGAAGAAAAATTTATTTGGACCGATAAATGTGAAGAAGGTTTTCAAACATTGAAAACTAGATTGATATCTGCTCCCATATTGACTATTCCTATTCCAGGACAACCGTTTATCTTGTACACTGATGCGTCTGGGATGGGTTTAGGAAGTGTACTTATGCAAGGAGAACAAGTAGTTACGTTATGCCTCAAGACAACTGAAGACACATGAGAAGAACTATCCCACTCATGACTTGGAATTAGCAGTAGTGGTACATGCTGTCAAAATATGGAGACATTATTTGTATGGAGAGAAATTTTAGATTAAGTCAGATCATAAGAGTTTCACTTATCTTTTCAATCAGAAGGAATTGAACATGAGACAAAGAAGATGGCAAGAACTACTAAAGGACTATGATTGCGACATATAGTATCATCCAGGGAAGGCTAATGTAGTTGCTGATGCACTAAGAAGAAAAGCAATGATAAAATCCCAAGGAGAGGTTAACACGACTGTGACAATATGTGTTACAGGAAAAGTATTCCATCATGGTAATGAGCAGTTCGTGATAGATGCACCAGACGAATCAACCAACCAAGGGTTTATTCATCGATTTTTAAATATATTTACAACATTGAAGATTGTACTTGATATAATAGATGAAGTGAAAGCCGCTCTTAGATCAGACCCTTATCTGAGAACGGTACAAGAAGACATCGAGAAAGGTAGTGAGTTCACGTTGGACGTTGAAAAGGTACTGAAGTACAAAGGAAGAGTATGTGTTCCTGAAATGGAAAAGTTGGACATTAGACACAGACTAATGAAGGAAGCTCACACCACCGCTTATTCGGTACATCCTGGAAGTACAAAGATGTATCATGATTTGAAGAAATTAAATTGGTGGAGAGGAATAAAAGCATATATAGCTAAATTTGTGTCTCAATGCTTAAATCTTCAGAGGGTAAAGGCTGAAAGGCAAAGACCTACAGGATTGTTGCAGCCATTGCCAGAACGAGCATGGAAATGGTACTGCATCACTATGGACTTTGTCACTGGGTTACCATTGACTCCCCGAGTAGTTGATGCGGTTTGGGTGATTGTAGATCGTCTGACTAAAATAGCTCGCTTTATAGTAATATGACCACAGTATACCCTGGAGAGGTTAGCCAAGCTATATGTGGATAATATTGTCAGATTACATGGTGTACCTGAAAGCATTGTGTCCGATAGAGACCCACGCTTTACCTCAAAGTTTTTGGGAAGGATTATAGAAGGCTATGGGTACCACGCTGAAATTTAGTACTGCATTCCATCCTTAGATAGACGGACAGTCGGAGCATACCATTTAGATTTTAGAAGACATGCTTCGAGCCTGTGTTATTGATTTGAAAGGATTATGGGATGAGAAACTACCATTAATCGAGTTCGCCTATAACAACAACTATCAGGCTATTATACAGATGTCACCCTATGAAGCACTGTATGGTAGGAAGTGTCGAACTCCTTTGTTTTGGAATGAAGTTGGTGAACGGAGTATCGTTGGACCAGAATTTGTTAAAGAGACTTGTTGAGTAGTCGATATTGTCAAGGAAAGAGTTAGAATAGCTCAGAATCGTCAGAAACAATATGCAGATTCTCGACGTCGAGACCTTGAATTCATCGTAGGTGATAAGGTATTCTTGAAAGTATCACCCATGCGAGGCTTAAAACGATTCAGACAGAAAGGGAAGCTAAGTCCAAGATATGTCGGGCCATATGAGATTCTAGCTAAACGTGGAAAAGTGGTGTATCAGTTAGCACTACCCCCATCTAGTCAAGTGTGCATGATGTATTTCATATCTCATTACTGAAGAAGTACGCCAGAGATCCAACACACGTTTTAACAACGGATCCACCGGGTTTAACTGATGATTTGACATTCGAAGTAGCACCAACTGAAATCACCAGTCAAAAGGTTCAACGTCGACGCAACCGTGACATTTATTATGTTAAGGTCACTTGGTGGAGCCGAGATATAGAAGAGATCACATGGGAAGAAGAGAATGCTATGCGAAAGCAATATCCTCACCTTTTCGACTCGAAAGGTATGTGCAAATTTCGAGGATGAAATTTCTAATAAGAGGGGGGAGTTGTAAGACCTGTATCAAACTAACCAGTCTTACCACCTTGTATCAGGTCTACCAATCATGGTCGAGCCAAGTGGACCAAGTGCATGAAGAAACCACAAGACCAGGTATGAAATCAACCCAAAAATAGTCAATTATGAGTGTGTGGTCGCATATCTGAACAGGTGTGACCGACCACACCTCAAAAGAGTCCAACCACACAAATTTAGGTCGTGTGGTCGGACATTTCAGAAGGTGTGGTCGACAGATTGTGCGACCCCACCTCCGACCCCACGGAACCCAGTCAGAAACTGAATTTAGGAAACCTTCCTAATCCGAAGGGGGTTCTTTTCTAAACTCATTGGGGCATATTATAGAGGATTTTTCTCTATAAATAGGATGTCCCTTAGCCTCTTTCACCCTTTTAGAACTCTAATTGAAAGTAAGAGAAAGAGAAGAGAAGAAAGAGAAGGAGAATTGAAGAGGAAGACTAAGGAGGAGGAAAATTCAGAGAAAACTTTGAATCTTCAGTAAGCTTAAGGTATAAACATATTTCCCATGTTAAATTGAGAGCCTAGAATAGTTCATGAAGAAGATAGGATTTAGGAGAAACCCAAATCATCCATCCATGGAAAAATTCCAAGAGAATCCATGGAGGAAATTATGTAGACAATGGATGGTGTATAAAATAATAGTTTTGAGCCATAGAACAATTGTCACACCCCAATTCTGCACCAACCACAATGGTGTGATGAACCATCAATAAACCAACGATTCAACCGGGATATCGAATAGGCTGTGTCCGTTTGCTTAAACCATACACATCCACAACAATAATCAGAGTAAATACACAATAACGGAAGTTTTTATACTAATGAACTGAGAGTCTAATAATTATAAAATAATAAATTATCTAATTATTCTCCATTGACTAAGACATAAATTAAAATATTTAACCAATTACATCTTCTGTATAAATTGAATAAAATTCTAATCGAAAATACAAGAGTTGCACTCGCATGACGAATCATGCGACTCCACCATAACTTCAGCGTCCATCGCTGCCGCATGTCCATACATAGGAGCATTCATATAGTCTTCAACCGTGGTACTTGCATCATCAACTAAAAACATTCGACGTCGAAAGGGTGAGCACACATCACGGCTCAGTGAGCAAATAAAACAATGCAACAAACATATGCATGCATTCAATTCATATCTTTGGTCTGGTTCATAAGTTTGCAATGTGCTATAGAAAGGTTCGGTGGCCACCTCGCCTCTATACACAGGGTGTGTAAGTCCATCCAATAGATCAAACACCATTGTCTTCCACATCCACCCCACCATGGAATAGAGATAGAGCTAAAGTGCTAAGGACCACACCGCATCACACTTCCCCTGATGCTCTACCCATACCAACACGTAAGCCCCTATTGGCGAGGGCTTGCAAACTGGGCTCGCAACTAACCAATCCTAATGTCAAACAGTGTATCCAAGGCCTCACCACAACATCCCTCAATACATCCATAGAGATAGATCTAAGGCCCCCCGACAGAGTCAGAGACTACACGGTCCGAGACCACCTCCGCTGATGCCCTATGACGTAATAGTTTTGCTAAGGTAATGGCGATACGACAATGTCAGTGGACAAGACTTGAGTAGAGATAGGGCTAAAGTGCTTAGGACCGCACCGCATTCCAGTTCCCCTGATGTGCCACTCGCATCAAGTACACTAACCACACACAAACATTCACATGCCTATTCCTAGCATCATCATCATCATCATCATGTTGTAAATAAACTAAATTAAATATGTATAAACAATAATAACAGGAATAGTAGATGACATGTGATATGCATATTACAATCAAACAATCATAAAATCATACCTGGTATTAGACTCAATAAATGAAAACAATTTATTATTAGTCAATTAGTTTAGGTCTTGTTCCTTTACCTTTGATTGAGTGTAGATCCTCATTCAAGCTTTATGAATCACCTTTAAATCACTAGAAAGGCCTAACAAGCCGATAGATTTTAATTAGAATTAATTACAATAAATTTAAACTAGCTGAAATCGTAGGGTCGCAGGTAGGGCAGCACCTAGGGTCGGTTACCAATCGACCCTAGGGTGTAGGGTCGGACGTGGGGTCGGTTTCTAATCGACCCTACGTGCGACCACACCCTCCCTGGGATTTCCCGAGGGCATGTGATTGATCCTGTGGTCTTGTAGGTCCATTCTAAGATTGCTCTATGGCTCATAACTATGATTTTTACACACTTTCCATTGCTTATGATGATTACTTCCATGGATACCTTTGGAACTTATCCATGTATGAATGATTTGGGTTTCCCTTAATCCTAACATATTTCTAATATATTCTAGGCTCTTACTTTATGAAGGGACTTAGATTCAAACCTGAAGTTGGCTGAGATTTAGAGGTTTCTCTGAACTTCCTCCTCTTACTTAGTCTTTTCTTTAATTTTCCTTCTCTTCTTCTTTTCCTTCTCTTTCTCTTTTCTCACTTTCAATTAGGGTTCTAAAAGGAGTGAAAGAGGCTAAGGGACGTCCAATTTATAGAGAAAAACCCTCCAAAATAAGTCCCATTGAGTTTAGGAAAGAACCCCTTAGAATTAGGAAAGTTTCCTAATTTACGATTTCTGTCTGAAATCGTAGGATCGGACGTAGGGTTGCAGGATCCGTCGACCCTACGTCTTTCTAGTCATGCGACCCTACAACTAGAAAATCATAGGTTGGACTTCTGTTGAGGTGGGGTTGACCCTACCTATTTAGGCATGCGACCCTACCCTCATATTTACTATTTTTAGGTCAGACTCATACCTGGTCTTGTGATTTTCTTCACGCACTTGGTCCACTTGGCTCGACCATGATAGGTAGACCTGGTACAAGGTGGTAAGACCGGTTAGTTTGATATGGGTCTTACAACTCCCCCCTTCTTATTAAAAATTTCATCCTTGAAATTTATACATACCTTCCGAGTCGAAAAGGTGAGGATATTGCTTCTGCATAGCATTCTCTTCTTCCCATGTGATCTCTTCTATATCTTGGCTCCTCCAGGTGACTTTAACATAGTATATGTCACGGTTACGTAGACGTTGAACCTTTTGACTATTGATTTCAGTTGGTGCTACTTTGAATGTCAAATCATATGTTAGATCTGGTGTATCTGCTGTCAAAAAGTGCGTTGGATCTCTGACGTACTTCTTTAATAAGAAGATATGAAATACATCATGCACACTTGACATAGATGGTGGTAGTGCTAACTGATAAGCCACTTTTCCACGTTTAGCTAAAATCTCATATGGCCCGACATATCTCAGACTTAGCTTCCCTTTCTGTCCGAATCATTTTAAACCCCGCATAGGTGATACTTTCAAGAATACCTTATCACCTATGACAAATTCAAGGTCTCTGCATCGAGTATCTGCATACTGTTTCTGACGATTCTGAGCCATTCTAACTCTTTCCTTGATAATGTCGACTACTCGACAAGTCTCTTCAATAAATTCTGGTCCAACGATGCTACGTTCACCCACTTCATTCCAGAACAAAGGAGTTCGATACTTCCTCCCATACAGTGCTTTATAAGGTGACATCTGTATAGTAGCCTGATAGCTGTTGTTGTAGGCGAACTCGATCAATGGTAGTTTCTCATCCCGTGATCCTTTAAAATCAATTACACAGGCTCGAAGCATGTCTTTTAAAATCTGAATGGTATGCTCCAACTGTTCGTCTGTTTGAGGATGGAATGCAGTACTGAACTTCAACATTGTACCCATAGCCTTTTGCAATCCTTCCCAAAACTTTGAAGTAAAGCGTGGGTCTCTGTCGGACACAATACTTTCAGGTACACCAATGTTATCCACATATAGCTTGGCTAACCTCTCCAGGGTATACTGTGGTCATATAGCTATAAAGTGAGCTGTCTTAGTCAGACGATCTACAATCACCCAGACCATGTCAACTACTTGAGGAGTCAATGGTAACCCGGTGACAAAGTCCATAGTGATGCAGTCCCATTTCCATGCTAGTTCTGGCAGCCGCTGCAATAGTCCTGCAGGTCTTTGTCATTCAGCCTTCACCCTCTGACAATTTAGGCATTGAGACACGAATTCAGCTACATCTTCTTTCATTCCTCTCTACCAATATAATTTCTTCAAATCATGATACATCTTTGTACTTCCAGGATGTACCGAATAGGCGGTGGTGTGAGCTTCCTTCATTAGTCGGCGTCTAATTTCCACATTTTCTGTTTTAGGAATACATACTCTTTCTTTGTACTTCAGTACCTTTTCATCATCTAAGGTGAACTCAGGAATAGTCCTACCTTTTTCGATGTCTTCTTGTATCGTTCTCAGATAAGGATCTGATCTAATAGTTGCTTTCACTTCATCAATTATATCAGGTACAATCTTCAACGTTGCAAACATATTTGAAAACTGATGAATAAACCCTTGGTTGGTTGATTCACCCGGTGCATCTATTACGAACTGCTCATTACCATGATTGAACACTTTTCCTATAGTACACATTGCTGCAGTTGTGTTAACCTCTCCTTGAGATTTTATCATTGCTTTTCTACTTAGCGCATCAGCAACTACATTAGCCTTTCCTAGATGATACTGGATATCACAATCATAATCCTTCAATAATTTCAGCCATCTTCTTTGTCTCATGTTCAACTCCTTCTGATTAAAAAGATAAGTGAGACTCTTATGATCTGATTTAATCTGAAATTTCTCTCCGTACAAGTAATGTCTCCATATCTTGACAGCATGTACTACTGCCGCTAATTCCAAGTCATGAGTGGGATAGTTCTTCTCATGTGTCTTCAGTTGTCTTGAGGCATACGCAATTACTTATTTTCCTTGCATAAATACAATCTTAAACCCAAGCCCGACGCATCAGTGTACAAGATAAATGACTGTCCTGGAATAGGAATAGTCAAGATCGGAGCAGATATCAATCTAGCCTTCAAAGTTTGGAAACTCTTCTCACATTTATCAGTCCAAACAAACTTTTTTCCCTTCTTAGTCAAACTGGTGAGAGGTACGGCAATTCTGGAATAGTCTTCCACGAATCGTCGATAATACCCAGCTAGACCTAGGAAACTTCTAATTTTTGCAATTCTCTTTGGTGCTTCCCACTTCACAATGGCTTCAATCTTGCTAGGATCCACTTTAATTCCTTCAGCAGATACAACATGGCCTAAGAAAGTGACCTCCTTTAACCAAAACTCACACTTTGTAAATTTGGCGTAAAGCTTCTCTTTCCTTAATCGCTGCAGAGCGGCTCTTAGATTCATGACATGAGTTTTCTTGTCCTTGGAGTAGACCAATATATCATCAATAAACACAATGACTGACGTATCCATCATATCATGGAATACCCTATTCATGAGTTCCATAAAGGTTGTGGGTGCGTTAGTCAATCCAAAAGACATGACTAAAAATTCATAATGTCCATATCTTGTCCTGAATGTTGTCTTTGGAATATCACCGTCCTTAATCTTCAACTGATGGTATCCTGACCGAAGATCGATCTTGGAGAACACCTTGGCACCTTGCAACTGATTGAACAAGTCATCGATCCGAGGCAATGGGTACCGATTCTTGATTGTCAGCTTATTCAGTTCTTGGTAGTCTATACACAGTCGAACACTATCGTCCTTCTTCTTTACAAATAATATTGGCGCTCCCCATGGTGATATGCTAGGTCTGATGTAACCCTTGTCCAATAATTCTTGTAACTGTACCTTCAATTCCTTCAGTTCAGTAGGAGCCATTCGATAGGGTGCTTTAGATATTGGTGCGGTTCCGGATATCAGGTCTATAACAAACTCTGTCGTTCGATCAGGTGGTAGTCTTGGTAATTCTTCAGGAAATACATCTAGAAAGTCACGCACAACATCAATATCCTCTATTCGTAGTGCTTCCTTGGTGAGGTCGACCACTGATACTAAATACCCAACTCCTCCTTTCTCGAGGCATTTCCTAGCCTTTAATGCAGAGATGATGAGTTTTCATTTACGGGGAAGTTTGGTTGCCGCAAAACTAAACTCTGCTCCTTCCTTGTCTTTAAATGTCAGCTTCTTTTCTGCACATAATAGGTTTGCAGAATGCCGAGCTAACCAGTCTATTCCCAAGTTGACGTCAAAGTCTGCCATCTCAAGTTGAATCAAGGTTGCATCCAAAGTCTTCTCGTCAATAAGAACTAGACATGGTCCATAACCCTTTTCTAATTCCACTTCTAATCCCATGGGCGATCGTACAACCAGTTTGTAGTTTAAAGATTTGAGGGGTATATTCAGTTTCTTTCCAAATGACACAAATATAAAAGAATGAGTAGCTCCAGAATCAAAGGGTACTTTAGCGGGTATGCCATTAATAGGTATGATACCTGTGATTTGTTTTAATTTAGTCTACATGCTCACACAATGTAACACAAAATGAAAGGTTCAGGTCGTACCTGTGACCACATCAGGCGATACGGTAGCATCCTCAGATATAACAACATAAATTCTTCCTTGCTGTAGTTGCTTCCTGGACTTAGGATATTCTCTGGAATAATGTCCCACTTGATTACAGTTATAACATTTAACTCCATTATTTTGCTTTTGTTACGGTTGACCTGCTGGAGTTGTCTTGGCTGCAGCATTAAAGCCTTGAGTACGGAAGGGTTTGAATGTCCTTGTATTCCCTCCGTTGTATGAATTTCCTTTTGGCCTTTTAATACCCCTATTTTGAGCAAAGTAGCTCTCCTTCTGGCTCGACTCTATTACTCGAGCAATCTGTACTGCTTCGTTGTACACTTTCTTTTTCAATCCCAGAACATGCTCACGGATGCTCCCCCTAAGTCCATGACGAACGGGTCTTAGTATTTTCCTCTTGCATGCTTGTGGGTGCAAAGAAAAATAGCTCCTCATAACGTTGTTAGTATGCATCCACGGTCATTTTCCCCTGATATAAACTCAGGAACTCTCTCTCCATAGAATCTCTAAAACGTCTGGGGAAGTACTTCTCAAAGAATGCCTCTTTATAGATAGCCTAGGTCAATTGGGCATGCTTAGTTAACAGATAAGTCCGAGTGGACTTCCACCAGTGGTGTGCATCGCCTTTCAGCATAAAGGTTGCACACAGTACTTTCTCCTCTTCATTTACTGTCATCATCATAAAATTTCTTTCCATTTCATCAATCCAGTGTGCTGGCCATAAAGGATCTGCTGGATTACCATTATATTCTTTGGGCTTCATCTTCAGAAAATGCTCGATCAGTCAGGAGTGGTCTAGCTGATACGGAGCATAGGCCCCATACATAGGTGGTTGATACTGGTAACTTCCTTGAGCTACCTCAGGATTCTGTACTTGTGCCTGCATGACTGGTGTTTGAGGTGCGTGGGGTACCGTGTTACTTCCCCCCGGTACTGTGCTGGCCTGCCCTGCTGGCATAGGTGTTGTATGGGTAGCTGGAAAAGCTATCCCTATAGCAGCTTGCATATTGACTTGCACCTGCTGTATTTGCTGCAGCTGTTGTGCCAAGTTCATTACGGCTGTAGCCAAATCCGTAGGTGGGGCTGGCAAGTTTGTAGGATTTTCCTGGCCACTAGCTACTAGTGGTGCCGTATTCAGATTCTCCTGTGCTTCAGGATTTATAAGGCTGTCTTCCTCTACAGGTGGTGGTGGTGGAATTGGGTTATGGCTTTGTTTGGTCACTTTTCAGCCAGCCATTTCCTATTCTGGTGGTTGTAGTGTCTGTAAACAATCATAGCACATGTGAGGCAATCAATATAAGTTGTTCTCAGGTAAAAAATCCAACTAATCAATATAAATTTCAAAATTTTCAAAACATTCTGAAAAAATACTGTATTTTCCATCGTAGGGTCGATGGTAGGGTCGGTCCTTATGCGACCCTAGGGTATGCGACCCTGATAAACACTGTCAGCTTACCGAGATCCTAGGGTCGATGGTAGGGTCGGTATATGTCCGACCTTAGGTCCGACCCATGGTTCTCTGTTAGATCACCGAGAGCCTAGGGTCGATGGTAGGGTCGATAATTGTCCGACCCTAGGTCCGACCCCTGGTTCTCTGTCAGATCACCGAGAGGCTAGGGTCAATGGTAGGGTCTGACGTTGGGTCGCACATTTTGATCGAATTCTGCGACCCTACGATCCAGAATCAGGTTTTTAAACCCGATTTTGGATTCATTTCCCATTATTTCTCCTTTCTTCCAACTCAACCCGTTTCCCTGAGTTGCTACAGTATCGACCCCTAGTGTTTGGTGATCATATCTTCCATTCGTGACTCCCTCTCCTTCTTTTTAGGTATGCTCTCTACTGTTTCACATTTTTAAAGCTTTCTAAACTAGGTTTTTGTCCATTTACATCGTTTTCTTCAAATTAAACTTTTTCTAACCGTAAAAATTTAATTTTTATTGGGGGCTTTTGCTATTGGTTACCCAATGGACGAAAGCCCTAAAAAATATTCGAGTTTCATCGGTTGGTTATCGAGAAACTTGAAATTTTCCATTTTTGACCTAATTTTTGAGATTTTTTGAATTTATTGAAATTTCTTCAAATTCGATCTTTCAAAATTAAATTTCCAACTGTATGAGCCTTGCAAGATGGTTTAGAACCTATGTAAGTCCTCCTTCCCAAGTGTTTGGGTGAAAAGTGAGGCTTTTGACCAATTTATGCCGTTATAATGCTGAAATTTTTGGGTTTTTCACCATTACTGATCTATTTTTTGTTTTGACAGATAACATGGCTCATACCAAGGTGCCTAGGGCTCATGACCCAGTTCGTTTCTGCTCCAACGAGGCTGAAGCTTAGTATGCTCGCTATGAGCGTAAGAAAGTAGAGGGGGGTCGCTGTGTGGACTTGGCTAGGCTAGCCTTGTTCAACGTGGAGGGGGCATTTGGTGACATGGGCTGGCTCCCTGTGATTACCTATGACGCATGTACCCATCCAGATTTGGTGAGACAGTTCTATTGCAATCTCCAGGTAGTGGGGGATCGCAATGACACAGAGAGGGGTAGGGAGCTCAGGATCACAAGCTACGTCAAAGGGGTAGAGGTTTCCTTTGACTACCAGCAGTTGGGTGATCTTTTGGGCATATCAAATGATGGCCCTTTGGTGTACTATGCTCCCAGGGAGCCCCAGTTCCTTTCCTTGGAGATGCGTGCTGAGATTGACAGTCAGCTTATCAGAGATGATCGCTGGGAGATGAAAGCGATCAACCTACATCCAGAGCCTCGGGTGTACTACAAGATCATCCAGCACAACCTGATACCCTAGAGTGGACACTATGAGAGGATCTCCTAGTTGACCCAGTATGTCCTCAACTGCATTTGTACTAGGCAGCCTGTCTGCCTACCTTACATTATCCTGAGGACGATGATCCATGCTACGCTGTCTGGTCAGATAGGCAACCTGCCCTACAGACGTTTGATCACTACTCTGCTCACCCGCCTAAGCATTAATTTAGTGGATGAGAGGATATAGGAGAAGACCTTCTCATTGGTTCTGGACTGAGAGGCCATCTGTAGGATGGGTATGCGGGATGCTCAGGTCAATGATGATGAGAGGAACGCTCTGGTGCGTCCTCGTACTCGGGTAGAGGTAGCAGACACTGAGGCAGTAGCAGCAACAGCAGCCAGAGCAGGGGTTCATGGGGGTGATACTGAGGATGAGGATCACATGTATATGGATGTAGACGCTATACCTCCTCCATCACCTCCACATTCTACTGGAGCTGGTCCATCTCGGGCTCCTTCACACATGGCTGGTCCTTCACACCCACCATCTGATGATATGATGGGATTACTGTGTGAGATCAGGGAGGCTCAGCGCGTGATGGACCTGAGAGTAGGAGAGCTTCTAGATGCTCAGCGTGAATCTGATCAGTGGATGGTCGAGTTGACAGCTAGTCTTCAGATGACCCAGACTCAAGTAGCCTGGTTGACTAGAGTATATGCTGAGGACTACGACAGAGATCGCGAGGCACCTCCTCCTCCATCACCTCCAGCTCCATGATGTATATTTTCTTTTTTTGTTTTTCTTTGTACTACAGAGTAAATGTTCGGGTTGTGGACTGTACTCTACTTTGGATATGTATAAACGTATTTTTTATTTGATGTATATAAAACTTGTTTATCCTTTTTATATATGCATTATTCTCTTTCTTAATTTTGTCTCAAACAATACAGGTGCTTACAGTGTGTTCTTATTAAAGCTTTTAAATTTTATCTTAACTCAGTTCATGAACTTTTATGGAAGTATACTGGTTTAATAGACAGGGCCTGAGAGCTCTGATACCAAGTTGTCACACCCTAATTCTGTACCAACCAGAATGGTGTGATGAACCATCCATAAACCAACGGTTCAACCAAGATCTCGAATAGGCTGTGTCTGTTTGCTTAAACCATACACATCCACAATAATAATCAGAGTAAATACACAATAGCGGAAGTCTTTATACTAATGAACTGAGAGTCTAACAATTATAAAATAATAAATTATCCAATTATTCTTCATTGGCTAAGACATAAAATAAAATATTTAATCAATTACATCGTCTGCATAAATTAAATAAAATTCTAATCGAAAACACAAGATTTACACTCGCATGATGAATCATGCAACTCTATCATAACTTCGGCGTCCATCGCCGCCGCATGTCCATACATAGGAGCATTCATATAGTCTTCAACCGTGGTACTTGCATCATCAACTAAAAACATTCGACGTCGAAAGGGTGAGCACACATCATGACTCAGTGAGTAAACAAAACAATGCAACAAATATATGCATGCATTCAATTCATATCTTTGGTCTGGTTCAAAAGTTTGCAATGTGCTATAGAAAGGTTCGGTGGCCGTCTCGCCTCTATACACAGGGTGTGTAAGCCCACCCAATGGATCAAACACCATTTTCATCCACATCCACCCCACCATGGAATAGAGATAGAGCTAAAATGCTTAGGACCGCACCGCATCACACTTCCCCTGATGCTCTACCCATACCAACACGTAAGTCCCTGTTGGCGAGGGCTTACAAACTGGGCTTGCAACTAACCAATCCTAATGTCAAACAGTGTATCCAAGGCCTCACCCCAGCATCCCTCAATACGTCCATAGAGATAGAGCTAAGGCCCCCGGCAGAGTCAGAGACTATATGGTCCGAGACCACCTCCCCTGATGCCCTACGACGTAATAGTTCTGCTAAGATAATGGTGATACGACGATGTCAGTGAGCAAGACTTGAGTAGAGATAGGGCTAAATTGCTTAGGACCGCACCACATCACACTTCCCCTAATGCCCCACTCGCATCAAGTACACTAACCATACACAAACATTCACATGCCTATTCCGAGCATCATCATCATCAACATGTTGTAAATAAATTAAATTAATATGCATGGACAGTAATAACAGGAATAGTAGATGATATGTGATATGCACATTACAATCATACAATCATAAAATCATACATGGTATTAGACTCAATAAACGAAAATAGTTTATTATTAGCCAATTAGTTTAGGTCTTGTTCCCTCACCTTTGATTGAGTGTAGATCCTTGTTCAAGCTTTATGAATCACCTTTAAATCACTAGAAAGGCCTAACAAGTCGATAGATTTTAATTAAAATTAATTCCAATAAATTTAGACTAGCTGAAATCGTAGGGTCGCAGGTAGGGCAGCACCTAGGGTCGGTTACCAATCGACCCTAGGGTGTAGGGTCGGACGTGGGGTCGGTTTCTAATTGACTCTAGTGCGACCACACCCTCCCTGGGACTTTTCGAGGGTATGTGATCGATATTGTGGTCTTGTAGGTCCATTCTAAGATTGCTCTATGGCTCATAACTATGATTTTTACACACTTTCCATTGCCTATGATGATTACTTCCATGGATTCCTTTGGAACTTGTCCATTTATGAATGATTTGGGTTTCTCTTAATCCTAACTTCTTCCTAATATATTATAGGCTCTTACTTTATGAAGGGACATAGATTCGTACCTGATGTTGGCTGAGATTCAGAGGTTTCTCTGAACTTCCTCCTCTTCCTTAGTATTTTCTTCAATTTTCCTTCTCTTATTCTTTTCCTTCTCTTTCTCTTTTCTCACTTTCAATTAGGGTTCTAAAAGGAGTGAAAGAGGCTAAGGGACGTCCTATTTATAGAGAAAAACCCTCCAAAATAAGTCCCATTGAGTTTAGGAAAGAATCCCTTGGAATTAGGAAAGTTTCCTAATTTACGATTTCTGTCTGAAATCGTAGGGTCGGATGTAGGGTCGCAGGATCCGTCGACCCTATGTTTTTCTAGTCATGCGACCCTACGACTAGAAAATCATAGGTTGGACTTCTGTTGAGGTGGGATCGACCCTACCTATTTAGGCATGTGACCCTACCCTCATATTTACTATTTTTGGGTCAGACTCATACCTGGTCTTGTAATTTTCTTCACATACTTGGTCCACTTGGCTCGACCATGATAGGTAGACATGGTACAAGGTGGTAAGACCGGTTAGTTTGATACGGGTTTTACAACAATCATAGGAAGGACTATGATGATAAGCCAAAGGATTCAAACATGAAGGAATAAAATTAAGAGTGAAAGGTCGACCATAACACGTGTAGTCGCACGTGAGGTCGCATGATGTCCGACCCCACAAGACACACATGTCCGACCACATGCCCTCGGGAAGTTCTTAGGGAGGGTGTGGTCACACGTGTGGTCGTAGTATGTCCGACCCCAACCTGAGACCCCACGCCCTGTGGTCGTAGAAACTGAGACCACAGGTGCTGCCACACCTGCGACCCCTCAGTTTCTATTAGTCTAAACTCATGGGAATTAATTCTAAATTAAAATCTATAAATTTGTTAGGTTTTCAAGTGATTTAAAGTGATTACAAAGCTTAAACTAGGATCTACTATCCATTAAAGGTGAGAGAACAAGACCTAAACTAATCGACTAATAATAAACTGTTTCTATTTATTGAGTCCAATGCCATAAATGATTCTATGCTTGTATGCGTGTATTGTACATTTCACATGTCATCCAATATTCTTGGTATTAATGTTCATGCATATTTAATTCCGTTTATTTATAACATGATGATGATGATGATGATGCTAGGAATAGGCACGTGAATGTTTGTGTGTGGTTAGTGTACTTGATGCGAGTGGGGCATCCGGGGGAGGACGTGACACTGTGGTTTATCCTAGTCACCAAACTCTAGCTCTATCTCTACTCAAGTATTATCCACTATCATCGTCGTATCGTCATTACTTTAGCAGATCTATTACATCGTAGGGCATCACGGGAGGTGGTCTCGGACCGTGTAGTCTCTGACTCTACCGGGGGGCCTTAGCTCTATCTATATGGTCGTATTGAGGGATGCTGGGGTGAGGCCTTGGATATACTGTTTGACATTAGGATTGGTTAGTTACGAGCCCAGTTTGCAAGCCCTCGCTAATAGGGGCTTACATATTGGTATGGGTAGGGCACCAGGGGAAGTGTCATGCGGTGTTTGATTCGGACATTTTAGCTTTATCTCTATTCCATGGTGGGTGCATGTGGGACAGAAATGGTGTTTAATCCATTGGGCGGCTTCACATACTCGTGTATAGAGGTGCGGCGGCCACCTATCCTTTCTATTGCACATTACAAACTTATGAACCAGACCAAAGATATGAAATTAAATGCATGCATATGTTTATTGCATTGTTTTGTTTGCTCACTGAGCCGTGATGTGTGCTCACCCTTTCGACATCGAATATTTTTAGTTGATGATGTAGGTACTACTATAGAAGACTATATGAATGCTCCGATGTATGGACATGTTGCGGCGATGGATGCAAAAGCTATGATGGAGTTGCATGATTCGTCGTGCAAGTGCAACTCATTCGTCTTTGATGAGATTTATTAGTTGGATTATTCAGACGATGTAATTGATTAGTTTATTTTATTTTATGTCTTAGTCTTTTGGAGATAATTGGATACTTTATTTATATTATCACTGTTAGATACTCAGTTCATTAGTATTAAAAACTTCCGTTATTATTTGTTTACTCTGATTATGGTTGTGGATGTGTATGATTTAAGCAAAAGGACACAGCTTATTCGAGATCCTGGTTGAACCGTTGGATCATAGACGGTTCATCACACCATTCTGGTTGGTGCAGAATTGGGGTGTGACAGCTGTATTGGTCTAACCTTGAGGAGTTATTGTGGTATTGGCTGCAAGTGGCATAGTGGTACCCAATGTAGCTTGTAGCTCCATCAACATCTGGTGATGTTCCTGTATTTAACAGGCCAAGTTATTCACCATCGTGGCTAAGTCCCCTAGGGGCCTAGGTAGGGGATTCTATGTGGCCTAAGCATTTGGCCCTATATTTTCTACTGTAGGATTATCATTGTTTGTGTTCTGCTCTGCTCAGCTGGGTTTTCATTTCCATCACCTACTCCAGGTGGTGCTGGTGGGTCGGGCTACAATCCCTTCCACTGGCTTTGCGAGTACGTGGTGCCATTTCAGTTTACTACTGTCGAAAATCTGCATAGTCACCGAGTGTGAGACAATATATAGTAATTTCAACTATTTACAAGTTAGTCCCATACAGTACACAAAAATCCCAGAAGGCAGAGCAGTAAAAATTCTCATAGAAATAAATTTGTCCGATTGCCCTTGATTGGTCCCTCGTTTAGCCCAATTTGACCTACCGGTCAGCCTACTGGACATTTTCGATAAGTTTGACAGGTTTTGTCCAGTCGGTTGTCGGATCTGGTAAATAGCCGAACCAGTCACCCTTATGGACAAACCTTGAGACACTTCTTGAGAGTGTCCGGTCATCTGTCCAGTCGACTTTATAAGTCAAAAAGTCCGATCGAACAACCCAAAATCACTTTAAAATGTGCGATTTGAGTCGTTTTTTCTCACTTTTCTTCTTGGCTTCTTTCTTGTCTGCGATTTCACTTGGCTCTGGTGAGTTGCTACAGTCCCTCTGGACAATTTCAATGCATTTTTCTCTTGTTAACACATGCGGAAACCTTCCAGAGGTAAGTGCACTTCGCTTCTATCCTTTTGTTTGGAAATTTTCTAGGGTTTTATTGCCCTTTTCTTGTTTATATCAAATTAAAAAATTTTCAATCGTAGAAATTTTGATTTCTTTTCTTAAAATCGATGTTGGGCTGCCCACGGACAAAAGCCCTCAATTAATTTGGGGTTTCATCAGTAGGTTTGTTAAAACCCCAAAATTTTAGAATTATGCCCTAGGTCTAGGCGAAAATTTGAATTTTTTTTTAAATTTTTTGTTTCTTGTTCAAAATTGGCCATTCTTTTTTATTATTTTTCCTATGCAGGATGGTTTATAATCTATGTAAGTCCTCCTACCCTTGATTTGGGACGAGTTTGAGGCTTTTGACCATTTTACGTTGTTATGCTGTCGAAATTTCTAGAAATTTTCTAACACTTGTTTGTTTTTATTTAATTTCTTGTGGGTGATCATGTCTAGACATCGAGCAGTGGCTAAGAATGTTGGTCCATCTGATTCTTGGGGCCCGCACCCACCCACGAGACTTTTTATGCATGCCTCTTCCGTTTAGCCGAGGCTCAATCTCAGTACCCATGGTTCCGGGGTAAGAACATAGAGGCGGGTCAATATGTAAACCTGAGGAGTTAGAGAGCTTCAACATAGAGGCAGCAATCGGTGGGTGCAGTGGGTTGGGTACCAGTGACCCAGTACCAGGGGTCCACGATTCTTGACTTGGTGAAGCAGTTCTATTGTAACCTTCAGTTGGAAGGTAACCCCGAGGACGTTAACAGAGGCAGGGAATTGCGCATCACCAACATGGTGAAGGGTGTGGACATCTCATTCAACACCCAAGAGTTAGCTAATCTGTTTGGCGTCTCCAACGTCTATGAGCTGGTATACTGTGCGCCTAAAGAGTGCAAGTACATGACTGAGGGACTGCGCCAGGTAGTCTGGAGTCAGATTATGCAGCCTGGCTTCCCTGAGATGAAGGCTATCAACCTTCGTACTCAGCCTCTGGTTTACTGTTGGATCATTCAGCATAACATCGTTCCACAGAGCGGCCATTACAACGAGGTCTCCCAGCTCACCCAGTACTTGAACTACTGCGTGGACACCAGGTAGGAGGTATGTCTGCCTTACATCATTATATGCACTGTGTTCCGAGCAACGACGCCCAGATTGAAGGGTAAGCTGCCCTATGGTCGACTGATCACCATCCTTTTAGACCATCTTGTGATGAACACGGTGGACGAGCAGATCTACAAGGATATAGTGATGGCTGATTTAGACTAGGAGGCCATTTACAAGATGGGCCTGCACGATGTGGTTCTCAGTGACAATGTGATGGAGGCCTGAGAGCGGCCACTGAGGGGAGCAATAGCCACAGTAGTAGCTACAGTAGAGGCAGTATACTTTGAGGGTGGAGGGGAGGACCTCCACTTAGACATAGACGATATTCCCCCTCTAACACGTCAGTTGTACCTGTAGCTGGATCTTCACAGACTCCATCAGATCCAATGAGACACTGCTTCTCGAGATCCGAGAGGCTCAGTGTACTATGGATAGATGAGTGGGAGAGATCTAGGAGGCCCAGCGTGTGACTAACCGACAAGTGGCAAAGCTCATTGAGAGCCTTCGGGTCACCCACGATGAAGTGCATTGGCTGCAAGAGGCCTACGAGCGAGACTAAGGGGGTGAGGAGGAGGCTCCCACCGCACCGCTAGCCCAATGATCTCTCTTTTATTTTTGTAATGATTTATTACTTTTCTTAGGGTAACTATCCAACCTGCAGACTGTACCCTTTTTTATGGATAAACTTGTTATTCATTTATATTTACATGGTTTTTCTTTTTGTTATACTGTGCATTATAATCTTGTTTAATGTTCTGTCTCAACCAACTAACATGCTTAAGTGGGTTTGTATTAAGGATTTTAAACTTATCCAATCTCAGTTCATAGACATAGGTTAATGTATACTGGTCTGACTGGCAGAGCCTTTGAGCTCTGATACCAAGTTGTCACACCTCAATTCTGATCTAACCAGAAGTGTGATTGAACCATCAACGAACCAATGACTTATGCCAGGATCACATAAGACCGTACCAACATTGAAACCATACATTGAACCATAATCATAATATATAAATAATTAGCGAAAGTCTTTATTAAATAATGAACTGAGTGTCTAAGTGATAAATAATAATTAAATCAATTATCTCAAATGTTGACCAAAACATAAATATTAATAATCCTTACAAGTCTTATAATCCCAAATATAAAATAGAAACCCTAAGAGTAAACGCAATAGAACACTCGCTTGAAGAGTCATACTCATTCTCTATTGACTATACATCCATGGCTGCCATGTATCCATATGACAGCGCATTGATGTAGTCTTCCACAGTAATACCTGCATCATCAACTAAAAAGAAAACATATTCATGGGGTGAGCTCACAACTTAGCTCAGTGAGAAAAAAAAAACAATGCAGCAAGAATATGCATGATGTAGCATTTAATTCTCTGTTCTGGTTTAAGTTTGTAACGTGTTGTGGTAAAGATAGGCTGTAACCAAGCCTCCATACATAAGAGTGTGAGCACACCCAAAGGTCAGGCACCTACCAAAATCGATGTTGCCCCACAACACTCACTACAAGATAGAGAGATAGAGCTAGAGCCTAATGGATCACACACTGCCAGCACCCCCTGATACCTTATCCCATACCAGTACGTATGCCTCTACTAGCCAGGGCTTGCAAATTGGGTTCATCACTAACCAATCTCAGATGTCATCAAAGTATATCCAAGGCTTTACCCCAGCATACTTCAATACAGCACAGAGATAAAGCTAGAGTCCGCTGGCAGAGCTACGACCCACGCAACGAGCACTCCCCCTGATACCCTATGATGTACTAAGTCCGCTAAGATAACATCGATATGATGATGCCAATGTAGTGAATGGCTTGAGGCTACAACCTCTTCCCACTGAACACATCAACCACACACAAACACAAACCTATTTTCATCAACATCAACATAAAGGAATAATAATAAAATAAACATGAATAGAAATAGCAGTTATTAGATGACATGTTATATGCACAAACACAGAACATAGCAATAAGCAATAAAGCAGGGTAATTTGTTATTAAACAATTAGTTTAGGTCTTGTCCCTTACCTATTGAGTATTATTGAATCTCTTGAAGACCTTGAAAATAGCTTTAATCATACACAAGTCCTATAAAATTATTAGGATTAAATTAGGGTTTGTATCTGATTAAAATCCAGTATTTAGACTGACTGTCTAGACTGGTATTTTAGCCTTCCGGACATTGTCCGTTTGACTATTTGGCACGATATATGTGTGACCAAACATCAATCTAGACAACCCTGAGACACTTCCCAAGAGTGTCTGATAGCTTGTTCGGTCCAACACTAGGTGCTTCCAGACAACAGGCCTAACAACCTCCAGGGCATTCCTCAGGTTGTCTCCTAGTCTAATTTCTTTCAGAGTCGATTCTTCGGCTCTCATCTGGAATTCATCCTAAACCATTCTAGGTCAAGAACACCTTAGGGTTTATATTTATACTACAAACTTAAATCTATACAACCCTAATGGTATTCGTTATGTGATTCATACAGTAGTAAAATTAGATCATCGCCTCCGACGACTGTGAACCTAATCCCATACATGTATTAACCTAGTTACAAAGATTAGGAACTTACCATTGGTCTCTCGATAATGGTTGTTGGAAACCGACGGGGAGTTCCCCTTCTCCTTCTTCCTTATCCAAAGCTTTTTCCTTCTCCAAGCCTTCTCTTTAACTCTCTCTCTTACTTTAAGGGTTTGAGAATAATCAGAAGTGAGAGAGAGAGTGATGGGACATGCTCTACATAGAGGGAAAATATCCATACAGAGTCCTCTCCCCATTAGGAGAGTAGCTCTCAGAATTAAGAAACTTTCCTAAACTCAGACACTAGTTTATGTTTGATCGGTCACTTAACTGGTCGCCTAATACGCAGACTCGACAAACTAAGTTATCCAATCGAACAAGCTATGAGTTGATAGTTTTCCATACCTGGTTTTATAGTCAGTCATCTGGTTGGTTCATCTGTCTTGGTTATGATGGGAAGGCCTGTCATGACATGTTAGATCGGGTTAGTGGAGTCGGGGTTTTACAATCGTCTTGGTCCGTACGCTATGGTACAACTATTTTTAGGACTGATTAGTACATAGATCCCATGTTTGTAACCCTGGCTAGTAGAGCATTAGGTACTAGTGTGGGGTTGGGGACGAGGGAGGTGACCTAGCGGTGTTCATTGGACCGTCTCCGACTAGGGCCACCCTGTACCAAACCCATAATTAGGAGACGCGTAGCTTCACCAGCATTGTAGAAGCAGGCTGGGTAAGTGTCCGTTCTCTCTCGTACATGAAGGTTATGGTAAACTTTGGTGAGTATGGCCAGGCCTTTCCCTAACACATGACAGACACTACCATGCGACTAAATTGAATAGTATCTCATGCACTATTGCTTGCTTGCATGTTCTGTTCCTCACCGAACTCAAGTTGGTGAGCTCACCCTTGTGTACACACCTTTTTTCTAAATTTTGTTGTAGGTTTACTATGTCAGAATTTGTGGAGCACTCCTTATGTTATGGGTATCTTTAGCTATAAGTAGCCGACGCTCACAACCTGGATTACTTGCTATATTTGTATCTTAATTAAGAGGCCAAGTTGGAGTTGATAAAGTGTTGATTTAGTTTTAATACCTTTGATTGGACATGTTGTCCAATACTTATATGTTCCAGTATTTTATTTGAGGTAGTACGTTATGTCTTCAGTTTTGTTGAGATAGAATAACACATGTTACTACTGTATAAATATTATATAAAATCCATCAGTGTTGATAGCTGGAATTTATGTAAGTCTTTCGCTGTATTTTATGTTTTATTCAGATTATGTGGTGGTTATTGTATTTATGGGAAGAGATGGTGTAATGTGTGCCCTGCATTGTGATCCTGTTGGTTAATAGGACAGTGGTAATCTATTCACATCCTCGGCGTGTGTTAAAAATCATGATGTGATAAGTATCTTAGTGATCCATCTCATGTACATCAGTGTGAACCTCTTCAAAAACTAGAAGACCTATCATATGATGAAACTCTAGTTTAAATTTTGGATCAAAAGGTGTATCGAATGAGGAACCGGATAGTACCTTTAGTTAGAGTGCTATGGAGAGATCATTTAGAGCAAAAAGCTACTTGGGAGCGAAAAGAAGAAATGAAAGCTAAATACCCCTAGTTATTCAAGGTATGATTTTAGTTTTAATTTCAAGGATGAAATTATTTTTAGGGGAAGTGTGCAATACCCCAGTTACCAAGTGTTAAGCTGTGGAAGTTTTTCCCTTCTTTACAGGTGATGTAGCCAATTGCATCCATGTTCAACAATTATATCATTACATTAAGGCCTAACCCCACCAAACCCATTTGACCCAAAATCATTTGGCCTAAGACTAAGGTATGAACCATGCTATAAAAAAAATCAAAGAATCTAGCCCTAGCCACCTTGAAACCAGTCCCTTTTTGGTGATCTTTTAAGTCTCTAGTAGAGAGTGAGGTGGCATTTTCTATTCAATGATTCTAGAGTCTTCTATACATTAGAGCTTGCATCAAGACATGGTAACTTATGTCAAAATTTTGGAGCTTGCATCAGCGTACATTGGGATAAGTTTCAATGCCTTGGAACAAGAATCAACACATTGAGACAAGTTTCTATGTATTGAAAAATTTTTAAATCATTTATATTTGTAAAAATTTTCTCTATGTACAATCTTAACCTTAGGATTATAAATGATGGTTGAGATTATTTTGAGTTATTTAAGGTTTGTTAAGCCTATAAATAGTGGCTTATTCTCATGTAATAAAAGAAGATGATTTGGTGAATGAAATTTGGATTGAAGTTTATCTTCTCCTTTGAACCTTGAAGAGTTCATCTTGAAACCTAGAAGAGTTTCATTTCAACCTTGAAGAGTTGGAGCTTTCCTATCCCTTAAAACCTTGAAGAAGTTTCATTCCATCCTAGAAGAGTTGAAACTTTATTCTTCACCTACTTCCTTGAAGAGGTGTAGGCCACATTTGGAGTTGATTTACATCCTAGAAGAGAAGTAAGTCACTCTACCTTCATTCCCATTAATTGTTTTCTTTTTACCTTTAAAAAAATTCCAAAATTTGTTTTCTCACCTCACGATGATCCTTTTTGACCCATTTTGTCATATCTTATACTCTCCCAATCTGTTATTTTTTTATAAGCCGAAGTCGGCTTACATCATTTGGTATCAGAGCCAAGTTTGAAGATGAACTCTTCAAGGTTGAAGTGAAACTCTTCGGCTTATAAGATATGACAAAATAGATTGTCGTGAGGTGTGGAAATGAATTTTTAAATTTTTTTAAAGGTAAAAAGAAAACAATTAATGGAAATGAATGTGGGGTGACTTATTTCTCTTCTAGGATGTAAATCAACTCCAAAGGTAGCCTACACCTCTTCAAGAAAGTAGGTGAAGAATAAAGTTCCAACTCTTCTAGGATGGAATGAAACTTCTTTAAGGTTTCAAGGGATAGGAAAGCTCCAACTCTTTAATGTTGAAGTGAAACTCTTCTAGGTTTCAAGATGAACTCTTCAAGGTTCAAAGGAGAAGATAAACTTCAATCCAAATTTCATTCACCAAATCATCTTCTTCTATTACATGAGAATAAGCCACTATTTATAGGTTTATCATACCTTAAATAACTCAAAATAATCTCAACCATCCTTTATAATCCTAAGGTTGAGATTGTACATAGAGAAAATATAAAAAATATAAATGATCTAAAATCTTTCAATACATAGAAACTTGTCCCAATGTGTTGATTCTTGTTCCAAGGCATTGAAACTTATCCCAATGTGCATTGATGCAAGCTCCAAAGTTTTGATATAAGTTTCCATGTCTTGATGCAAGCTCCAATGTATAGAAGACTTTAGAATCATTGAATAGAAACTGCCACCTCACTCTCCATTAGAGACTTGAAAGATCACCAAAAAGGGATTGGTTTCAAGGTGGCTAGGGCTAGATTCTTTGATTCTTTTATAGCATGGTTCATACCTTAGTCTTAGGCCAAATGATTTTGGGTCAAATGGGTTTGGTGGGCTTAGGTTTTGATGTAATGATATAATTGTTGAACATGGATGCAATTGGGCTGCATCATTCTTCCCTTATTTAAAAGAATTCATCCTCGAATTCTTGTTCTTCCCACCAAAAGTATTTCATTCCCTCGGCCAAATGGAAGAATTCTCCTCAATTCGCTTCCCACCAAAAGAGTTCAATTCCGTCAAATGGAAGATTAGTAAATTCATCAAGCATTTGATAACCAAATGCGTTATGCCCATGATGTGTATAGGAATCACTCAATGCATTGAAAAATTGAATAAGTGATAATGGTGGAATGATACAATCATTGAACTTTTTTGATATTGGTATGTGATACAATGGATTTGTATCCATAGTGAGTGCCATGATCAGAAATCATCTCTTCCAAAGCTCTAATACCAAATGATGTAAGCCGACTTCGGCTTATGGAAAAATAACGGATCGGGAGAGTATAAGATATGACAAAATGGGTCAAGAAAGGATTGTCGTGAGGTGCGAAAATGAATTTTGGAATTTTTTTAAAGGTAAAAAGAAAACAATTAATGGAAATGAAGGTGGGGTGACTTACTTTTCTTCTAGGATGTAAATCAACTCCAAAGGTGGCCTACACCTCTTCAAGGAAGTAGGTGAAGAATAAAGTTCTAACTCTTCTAGGATGGAATAAAACTTCTTCAAGGTTTCAAGGGATAGGAAAGCTCCAACTCTTTAATGTTGAAGTGAAACTCTTCTAGGTTTCAAGATGAACTCTTCAAGGTTCAAAGGAGAAGATAAACTTCAATCCAAATTTCATTCACCAAATCATCTTCTTCTATTACATGAGAATAAGCCACTATTTATAGGCTTAACAAACCTTAAATAACTCAAAATAATCTCAACCATCATTTATAATCCTAAGGTTGAGATTGTACATAGAGAAAATTTTTACAAATATAAATGATTTAAAATTTTTCAATACATAGAAACTTGTCCCAATGTGTTGATTCTTGTTCCAAGGCATTGAAACTTATCCCAATGTGCATTGATGCAAGCTCCAAAGTTTTGATATAAGTTCCCATGTCTTGATGCAAGCTCCAATGTATAGAAGACTTTAGAATCATTGAATAGAAAATGCCACCTCACTTTCCATTAGAGACTTGAAAGATCACCAAAAAAGGATTGGTTTCAAGGTGGCTAGGGCTAGATTCTTTGAATCTTTTATAGCGTGGTTCATACCTTAGTCTTAGGCCAAATGATTTTGGGTCAAATGGGTTTGGTGGGCTTAGGTCTTGATATAATGATATAATTGTTGAACATGGATGCAATTGGGCTGCATCAACAGGGCTTTTCT
The DNA here is from genome assembly GCA_028583415.1 of Protea cynaroides. Classification (NCBI taxonomy): domain Eukaryota; kingdom Viridiplantae; phylum Streptophyta; class Magnoliopsida; order Proteales; family Proteaceae; genus Protea; species Protea cynaroides. Next base: position 69,753,887 of record CM053273.1, read on the forward strand.
GCGGAAGATAATACTGAGGGGTATTTTGGTTATCTCGCAAATTAGGGAAAGTTTTAATGTTATTACTATTATACTATTGTTATTGTATATATATATATATATATATATATATATATATATATATATATATATATATATATATATATATATATATATATATATATATATAATGTGTGTGTGTGTGAATATATTTTATTATTATTTTTAAGTTTATTAAATATAGGAATATATATTACGTTTTATAATCATCTTTAATTACAGCATTTTGTTATCAAAGGATAGGGAGTGAAGGACACATGGTGTTATTGTGGGTTAAAATAAATAAAAAAAAAACTATAAAGATCAAACTGTAAGAGAAGAAGTAGGAGGTGGCATATTTAAAAAAAGAAAAAAAAAAGAAAAAGGAAAACCAAAGTAAATCACAATCGCAAAGAAAGGAGGTGAGACGATTAAAGAAAGAAGAGAGGAAAAAAGGCACGTAGAGGGGTGAGGTTGCATTGAGAGAATGAAACGTAGAATAAGGGAGTGTTGCAGATGGTTTAGGAAACAGAAGAAAATATGACAGAGTAAAACAAGGAGGGAATAAGGGAGATAAAATAAGAGCCGAATATGGTAATTCAGGAATGGTTTGCTATTTCTTTTCCTTTAGATTTGGCTAGTAGTTTCGATGAGAATAAAAGAAAGAGTTGAGTGGAAGGAGGTCATTCTCTTCTCACACTCTCTCATGTTTTCTTGTTTACGAAAATAATACAAAAAAAAAAAAAAGAAAAGAAAAAAAAAGGGGGGAAATGGCAAAAGGGGTGAGGGAGGTCGAGAGTTAGTTATAGAGAGAGAGAGTATTCGTTACAGAAGGGAGAGAGAGAGATACGTTAGAAGGAAAACTAAAAATAATATGTAAAGAGAAACTATTGGTGAGGAAATAGGAAGAGAGAGATGGAAAGGGAAACCGAGAAAAGGGTAGGAGAGAGAAACTAAGGGGATTTACAGGAAGAAGGAAAAAAAAAAGATGGTCCAAGGGGTAGGAGAGAGAGTGTGTGAAGTTTTATTAAAAAAATTATTATTAAATGGGAATTTGTTATAGCCCTTGGTTATAGATATCTATTTTTATTTGTGTAGGTATTACTACGGTTGTATAAGTTTGACGATATTTTGGGATTTCAAATTGGTCATTGTTGAGGTGAGAAAAATTATCTACTTACATTTGTTGTTAGTTATTTTATGTGAGGATGTGAATAATAGTGTATAACTCTTAGTGAATATTGATGCAATAATTTATGTGAAATGTGTTTTGCGATACTGAATATGATTACATGAAAAAGGAGGTAATGTGGTGACAAATGGAATGAGAAAATCAGTTAAGCCATTGGCACCAAGCTGGTGAACTGAGCAAAATGTATAACAATGTAAGTCAATGAAAACAAATTAAATATTAGAATCTCGTGCTTGCTACCCCATTCTCATTAAGGCGTTAGGTAATGAATAGAGATACGTGACAGATAGCTTGTCAGTTTAAGAATCCCATGAAAGGCCTATTCAGCTTAAGGACCCCATGATAGTTTTGTTAGCTTTAGGACTCCATGATAAATTGTGCAAATCACGGCTCCAACTATTTATACACACTACAGCGAGCACAGACCCCGAGCCTAGGCTATGTAGAATAAATTATTAGAGTTGCTCATTTTGGCATTTATTAATATTTGTCTTTGTTTATATTTATTGTTCATATTTACTTGCGCTTAAATGTCCAAGAATCTACTTATTATTATCATGTTTATGTCTTTGATAATTAATATCCTTTATATGTGTTTGTTATTACGTTTTTGTTTTGCTGCTTGTATAAGTACACAAATTTTCTTTGCTGATCCATCAAGCTCATTCATTGTTTAATCAATGTTTCAGAAGAAGATAATGAAAGCTAGGAGGCTATGCCAGAATTTGAAGAACAAATCCCTAAAAAGGGAAGCACTTGAAACCATAGGTCCCTCCATGTTATTTTGAGGAAATTTTGAATGAAACTTAGTCATTGTAAATAAGAGAACAAGCTTATGTAAATCTTCGAGAATGATGTTTTGTATAATTTTCTTTTGTCACTAGATAACGCACTAGACCTTTATAAACATGAGTGTATCAGTGTTTGTTTAAAGAAAAAAATGGTAAACTTTATTTTCCGTTGTTTATTATTTAGTAGTATTTGAGTGTGTTTGGGCATTCTATGGTTCTAGTTGTTACTTAAGAAATTTTTCATGCGACGCTTTTGGGCCTGAACTCCGAGCTGGGAGGGTTACACTCTTTTTCACCCCTTTTTAGTTATGGATAGTACAATTTCCATAATGCCCTTCTCCTTTTCCCTAATTTTTATATTTTTTCTTTTCCTTCCTTTTTGTATGTAGCTTTCGACATGTATATTATTTCTACTTGGTGATAAGACCAATTTACCCTTACTAGCTGGGAGTGATGGGACTAGACCTGCATAGTCGAGCAACGTGAAAAAAAAAATTCAGTGAGAAGGGATGGGAAAAAAAAATAAGGTGCTTCAAAATAACGTAAAGGTTTTTTTTTGGTAAGCCCCATGAAGTAACTCATGAATATTTGTATTTTGGATGGTGATCATGTCTTATTTGGAAATGAATTAATTCACTCCATTTAGGGGTGTCGTATTGCTTGGTTCAGTTGGTTTCCTTCTGGCTGATATAGCCCTTAGTGTATATTGAGCTGGATCAAAACTAACCGATAAGTTAATTGGTTCGACCAATTATTATCAGTGGTCAGTTTTCAATTCCTAATTATTGGTTGTGGTTATTGGTGTTGGATATTAATTATGACATTTGATATGTGTGTTAGGATCGGGAGACGCAAACAAACAAGAAGCACACGAAGAATTAACGTGGTTCAACACCCCATTGTGGGATGCCTACGTCCACCAGAGAAAAGATCGACTTTCTTCTATTCCCAAGAACAGTCTACAAATCTCTATTTGACAGGTCTATCTCTACTGTCAGCCTTAGAGCGTTCCAGCTCTCCACTGTCAGAGGAGAATCCTCTACAACCCTTGTAGCCTTACTTAGGTTTTCCCACACAGAGACAATATATAGGGAAACCTAGAAACCCTAATCCCACCACAATTATAAGTTTAACCCCATATATGTAATAGACTCATACCCTAATACAAATACTACCCTTATAATTGTGTGGACCCCACAGAATACAAGACACCAACCCAACAAATCTTCACCTGGCTTGGATTCTGCAAACCACCTTGAAGAAAACTCGTTGATGTTGATCTGTAAACCTGTCTCTCTCAAACCGCTACACCCAAACCAGATAGCCCACACCCCGTCTAGGTGTCCCGACAGCTCACCGCCGCACGATGTGATGTGTCTCCATCTCTCCCACCTGCTGCAGCACACCGGAGAGATCACGTCACACACGTCCTCCCGCAACCCGGTGCACTTGGAACCCGAGTCTCTCACCACTGCACCTCCAATGCAGACCTTGAGAACCGACTCCTCATCCCAGCCCTCTGCAACTCCAATTGCACCTGGAACCCAAGTCTCTCACCTCTGCATCTCCAATGCAGACTTAGAGATCCGACTCTTCGTCCCAGCCCACCAGTCATCCTTTACCTCATGGTGCAACATAAACTGACCATTATGTGCATCGTACCGGGATTCAATCCCGCCGTCAGATCCGACACCCGATCCAACTAGATCTGCCAAGCCATTGAAAACCATCGCTGCCACACCGAGTCAAACTCTGCAAGTCTTGACTCCATGATCCCTGAACATGCGATGATAAGAAGAATCATTTTCCCAACCTGAGATTCCCCTCCATCTCTTCTTGTCGGCACAAAACTACTATTTGAAGAAACAAAGAGATGGAGAAATTTCACCCAAAGAAACAGAGGCTGCTGTACGAAGCGAATAACTTGACTTATAAAGCTCCAATAAAAAATCTGACAGTACAGATTGACGAACTATGTGTCCTATACCTTTTGTCCAAAAATCAGCCCAATCGGACCACAGATGACCTCTCGATTGTCTGCTTGATCACGGCTGCGCAAATCACCTACGCCCAGAAAAACTGCTACTCTCTTTCTCTTCTTCTTATGATGCTAAACCCTAACCCTAATCGTTTTGTCCTATTTAAAAGATTAAATACAAGGCAAAGGATGGGCAAAACACACAAAGGTTTGGACCTTATCTACAAACCCTAAGCATCATTGTACTAGGGTTTCCGTGGAAACCCTTCTCAGGATTCAATCCTTCTTCTTCTTCTTCATACTGCGTACCTCCTTCGTTCTTCAAAGAACCTGGCTCTGATACCACTTGTTAGGATCGGGAGATGCAAACAAACAAGAAGCACACGAAGAATTAACGTGGTTCAACACCCCATTGTGGGATGCCTACGTCCACCAGAGAAAAGATCGACTTTCTCCTATTCCCAAGAACAGTCTATAAATCTCTATCGGCCATCTCATCCGTCCCTTACAACGTCCAACTCTCCACTGTCAGAGGAGAATCCTCTACAGCCCTTGTAGCCTTACTTAGGTTTTCCCACACAGAGACAATATATAGGGAAACCTAGAAACCCTAATCCCACCACAATTATAAGTTTAACCCCATATATGTAATAGACTCATACCCTGGCAAAGCTACTTCAGTAGCTTTGTACAAGTTGAGTAAGCGATAGCTCACGCAAACGCTATTGAAAGTGAACTTAAGGCTGAGGACTGTCTTCGAATCTTTTTTAGCCGCCAAAGCACCTTTTCGGAAAAGTCCAGTTCAAGCAAAGGGAGGACGGAGAGAACTCCTACAAATACTACCCTTATAATTGTGTGGACCCCACAGAATACAAGACACCAACCCAACAATGTGTTCATCAAATACAATTTAATTTGATTAAATTAATTAATTACTTTTTCTTTATACGTTTGTTATAATTGTTTGTACAAGTGCCCACTAAACAGACTTGGGCATTCTGTTTTACGATTTTTGTGTTGTACATTACTCATATCATATGGAAATTCAATATAGATGTAAATACGACCACTTTACTCTTGGAGATGATTCATTTGAAATTCGTGATTGTTGACAATGGAAATTTCCCATAGTTTCTTTTTACCGTACCTGAGATATGTTTACTGTCACATTTATGTGCGTTTGTGGTGGATCAGTGGTTGATATCTACAGACAAGTCTGACTATACCCCAGCCACTAGACGCATATAATATGAATGGTGATGGAGGTGACAATAAATATGATTTTCACTGTCCGTTTAAGAATTACAGCCGAGATTGAGAGCTTGTCTAATTGTGCATGGCTGGTCAAATCCGGGGCCTTGGTACTTATTGAGTAAAGAGCAAAAACTGTTATATATTATTATATTAAAATATTACGGAAAAATTATTCATACCACCAATGGACTTAGGCCCAAATATACCTACTACCCTAAAGTTTACAACAATTACATCCACATCCTAATTTCTAACGGTGTTAAGTAAAAAAATTTAAAGACAATTTTACCCTTCTTGTATTAACAAGCAATATAGGTTGAAATGATTGTTTTAACTTTCTAAAAATAATAAATGATGAAATGACCAAAGTACCCTCCCAAACCCGTATAAAAAAAACCATTTTTGTTCCCTCATTTTACACTCCAACGTCCAATAGCCCGACAATCTTCCATCCAATTACTCCGGCTAGCAACATTCTCCGACCAACTCCAAGATCATTGGCATCTTTGGTAAGTTTTCACTTCATTTTCTTCTCCCTCTTGTTCTCTTCTCCATTTCACTTTCTTCTCACTGGTCACACACAGATCCAACGTTAGCCCAATTTTGGCGTAAAACTAAATTTTGGGTTTAAAGTTTACAAAAACAGTTGATTGTAGTTCCGAAGATAGTGTGATTTTCATTTCAAGATTAGTGGAGTGATTTTCATTTTCAGTTCAGGATTAGTGATCTTTGATTCTCCTTTCTATATTGTATTATTTAATCCCATGAATATCAACACTATCATTTCGTTATCGTCGCCTCCTTGCCTCCTAGAATTTGGAGATTCTAAAAGTAGAAGCTCACAATGCTTAATACAGAATGTTGTCTTGGACTTAAACCCTTAATTTGAAAGAATCACTTTTAGATATTCCTGATCCACTTCCGGTTTTATCCATTAAATCTGTTAAAATCGATTCAAATGGTACAAGTCATTAATAGGTAACGGGCTGATGCTTCTAAGCTTCTTTCCCTTCACCTGGTCCCCACGGTTGGCTCAAAAACATCCCTAATACTCAAGCTTGCACCCACCCATACTAGACCATGGGAAATCTATTGATCACAGGTTGATACTGAGAGAAGGAGTGAATCAGTGTCTTCAAAAATCTTCTCAAATAATTCTTTGAAGACAAATGTTGCCCTGAGCTGATGCTTCACTCACTGACCACAACCACACAATCACTAAAAAGAAACCACACACACAGTCATATGCACAACTAACCACAGAGTGCCCAGGTTTACCATGTTATGCACACCCATTTTGTAGGCCATTCCACGCACTTCATAATATATATAATAAACACATTTACACAGTGTTATGGGGAAAAAATATCACCTAATGGAAATCTTACACGTGACACCTAAAATCACCTAGGCCGACCAGGCATTATAAAGTGGTGCTCGGCCTTTTCTGATCGGAGTCATGATAAAGTGGTGCTCAGACTTGTCTGGTCGAAGTCATGATAAAGTGGTGCTCGGCCTTGTCTGGTCGGAGTCATGATAAAGTGGTGCTCGGCCATGTTTGGTCGGAGTCATAATTCTATCCGGATACGTCTCTTGGGCGGAGATACAGTCCTATTAGGACACGGTGCTGGTCGGAGGTATAGTTCTATTCGGTTACGTTTCTTGGTCGGAAGTCAGAGTCCTAAGGTGACTATGTCACGTCAGAGGAGTCCTTCTCCTAGTACGATATGATGCCAATCATCACGGTCATGCGGCTATCCGTGTGGTAACACGTACCACTCTTACTGTTGACCGACTTAGCTTCCTTGGCTACAGTCTCCCACTCCTATTCAGAGTCTATGACCCGGGTGTCCCTCAGAGCGACACTTGGCAGTCCTAGTGGCGACCTACTTCCCTAAGTCCTGGTGCTTCCGTGCTTCTTCCCAATCTCTATAAGTAGAGAACGATCCCTCAAGGTAAATCATCTAACAATCTCTCCATTCATTTTCGTACGCTCAAACTCTCTCATCGTTCCCCTCTTTCTTTAAACTGGAGATAGCCTCCTGCTATCTCTTGACTGTTTACATTGGGAATCTGATTTAGGCATCGGAGTGTACCCGGGACTTAGTTGCCCAACTCCCTTGTCTCATCTCTGTGATTGCAGGTTGCTCGGATCGCAGACCGACGGGTGATTTTCGACCGTAACAGTTTGGCACCCACCGTGGGGCCCTAGACTGAGTTTGACGAATAGTGTACGAAAGAATTCAACCACCATTCCATGACTCACCAAAAAATACGTGCTCAAGCAATAATAATCTTAGTGGAGGTAAAGGAAGACAATGATGCCAGCACCGCCAGAGTAGCTCCAAACCCGAGCCGGCGCACACCCCTCTTGTGGCCCCGCCAGCACCACCTTCACCGGCATAACCAGCACCATCGGCTCACTAGTACATGACTTGTGAGAAGTTTGAAGTCCTAAGTCAACAGATCACACGACTACCTCCTCACGGCTGACTGCCATCCTTAGGCTTGTTCGTGGCCAACTAGCTTATGACCGACCTGCTCCTGGTAGACCAAATGACGGCCGACCAGCTCACAGTGGACCTGCTCATAGCTGACTTATTCTCGGTCGACCAGCTCATGGCCGACCAGATCATGGCCGACCTTCTCATGGTCAACCTGCACACGGCTGACTTGTTCTCGGCCAACCAACTCATGGAATACCAGATCATGGCCGACCAACTCAAGGCCGACCTACTCACGGATGACTTGTTCTTGGTCAACAAGCTCATGGCCGACCTTCTCATGGTCAACTTGCTCACTGCTGACTCGCTCTCGACGAACATGCTCAAGGCCGACCCGCTCATGGCCGATCAGATCACGATTGACTAGCTCACGATTGACCAGCTCTTGGCCGACCATCCCAAGGCCAACCAGATCATGGCCTATCAGCTCACGATGCATTTTCTTATGGCCGACTTCTTACGGTCGACCTGCTCACTGTCGACCTACTCATGGGTAACTACTTACGACCGACCTGCTCATGTCAATGGCCGACCACGAAGAGCAAATGAGTGCCATGTCAATGGCCGACCACGAAGAGCCGACTGTGCCATGTCAATGGCCGACCATGAAGGACCGGCTGTGCTATGTCAGTGCCCGACCACGAAAGACCGACTGTGCCATGTCAATGGCCAACCATGAAGGGCCGACTGTACCATGTCAACGGTCGACCATGAAAGACTGACCATGAAGGGTCGACTGTGCTAGGTGACAGAAGCCGAACCAGCTAGGGGCACCCGCTCAGCGCGGGTCGAAGACAACACTTCAAGCGTACTAGACATTGCATGAAGCAATACCGACTACGCTTCAGGGGTACTATGGCATGCACTCAACAACACACAACAAATAAAGACATTAAAAAACACTACTACAAATTACAGCCGACCGTGAAAGGCCGACCAACAAATGAGTGCCATGTCAATGGCCAACCACGAAGGGCTGACTGTACCATGTCAACGGCCGACCATGAAAGACTGACCATGAAAGGTTGACTGTGCTATGTCAATGGCCGACCACGAAGGCCAACCAACAAATGAGTTCCATGTCAATGGCCGACCATGAAGGGCCGACTGTACCATGTCAACGACCGACCATGAAAGACCGACCATGAAGGGTCGACTGTGCTATGTCAATGGCCGACCATGAAGGGCTGACTGTACCATGTCAATGGCCGACCATGAAAGACCGATCATGAAAGGTCGACTGTGCTATGTCAATGGCCGACCACGAAGGCCAACCAACAAATGAGTGCCATGTCAATGGCCGACCATGAAGGGCCGACTGTACCATGTCAACGGCCGACCATGAAAGACCGACCATGAAGGGTCGACTGTGCTATGTCAATGGCCGACCATGAAGGGCCGACTGTACCATGTCAACGGCCGACCATGAAAGACCGACCATGAAGGGTCGACTGTGCTATGTCAATGGCCGACCACGAAGGGCTGACTGTCCCATGTCAATGGCCGACCACGAGGCCCAACCAACAAAGGAGTGCCAAGTCAATGGTCGATTGTGCCGCCCCAATGGCTGACGGTGCCATGTCAAAGGGGTTCAACAACTCTCCAATGCCATTCCATTCGGCTTCATCATACCTTAATCTGCTTACTCTGATCCACAAGAAGATCAGAGTAGCACGCAGACCACACCTGAATTTGCCTACTCCGGTCCACAAGCAAACCAGAGTAGCACGCAGACCATACCTGAATTTACCTACTCTGGTCCACAAGCAGACCAGGATAGCACGCAGACCATACCTGAATCTGCCTACTCTGGTCCACAAGCAGACTAGAGTAGCACGCAGACCATATCTGAATCTGCCTACTCTGGTCCACAAGCAGACCAGGGTAGCACGCAGACCATACCTGAATCTGCCTACTCCGGTCCACAAGCAGAACAGGGTAGCACGCAGACCATACCTGAATTTGCCTATTTCGGTCTACAAGCAGACCAGAGTAGCATGCAGACCATACCTGAATCTGTCTACTCTGGTCCACAAGTAGACCCCCGGGTAGCACTGAACCATACCCGAATCTCCTACTCCGGTCCATAAGCGCACTGCAGTAGCATGCATACCATACCTGAATCTGCTTACTCCAGTCCACAAGCAGATTCGAGTAGCACGCAGACCACACCTGAATCTACCTACCTAGGTCTACAAGCAAGCATGAGTAGCACGTAGACCTCACGCATCTCCGCCTACTCAATTCCATAAGCATACTTGAGTAGGGCAAGGGGTAAGTATATCTGATTCAACCTAGTTACGTCAAAACTCGGCACATTCAACACTTAGCAATTTTTCTAGTCCTCTACAAACACACTTGGCGTAGCAACATGCAATACTGATTAGTCAGACTCGGCTAAACTGTTAGCTGTCGAGGCTACCAGCCAAAGGACATTTGCACTATCGAATCCCTCGCATCCGACAGTGCAAGGGGCATCTGTTATGGGGGAAAAACATCACCCAATGGAAATCTTACACGTGACACCCAAAATCACCTAGGCCGATCAGGCATGATAAAGTGGTGCTCGGCCTTTTCTGGTCGGAGTCATGATAAAGTGGTGCTCGGACTTGTCTGGTCGGAGTCATGATAAAGTGGTGCTTGGCCTTGTCTGGTCAGAGTCATGATAAAGTGGTGCTCAGCCTTGTCTGGTCGGAGTCATAATTCTATCCGGATACGTCTCTTGGGCGGAGATACAGTCCTATTAGGACACGGTGCTGGTCGGAGGTATAGACCTATTCGGTTACGTTTCTTGGTTGGAGGTCAGAGTCCTAAGGTGACTATGTTACGTCAGAGGAGTCCTTCTCCTAGTACGATACAATGCCGATCATTACGGTTATGCGGCTATCCGTGTGGTGACACGTACCACTCTTACTGTTGACCGACTTAGCTTCCTTGGCTACAATCTCCCACTCCTACTCGGAGTCTATGACCCGGTGTCCCTCAGAGCGACACTTGGCAGTCCTAGTGGCGACCTACTTCCCTGAGTCATGGTGCCTCTGTGCTTCTTCCCAATCTCTATAAGTAGAGGACGATCCCTCAAGTTAAATCATCTAACAATCTCTCTATTCATTCTCGTATGCTCAAACTCTCTCATCGTTTCCCTCTTTCTTTAAATTGGAGATAGCCTCCTGCTATCTCTTGACTGTTTATATTGGGAATTTGACTTAGGCATCGGAGTGTACCCAGGGCTTAGTCGCCCAACTCCCTTGTCTCATCTCTGTGATTGCAGGTTGCTCGGATCGTAGACCGGCGGGCGATTTCTGATCGTAACACACAACATCCACAACATAGAGATACACGTAGTTTACCAACACAGTGTGTGATGACTAGTCTACGGAGTAATACCCTATAGACTTTGTATCTACTCAATACACTTCTTTTAGCTGTACACAAAGCAAAGAGTACATAAAAGTAATTTACTTAGCATATAACTAGGAGGGAACAAATGTGCTTACAATTCAGGTAGCACAGTACCATTGTTCAGCACTTGCAGTACACACCAAGCTTAATCTGCACCCATGGGAAGCTAACAATATCAATTTTTAGGCTAATGATTGCATTATAATTCCCCCCACTAGCTAGGCATTCAACATAATCACCTACAAGAAACATAATGTAACCAGAAGCTGGTAAACATACAAGGCATATAAATGCTTACAACTATCGCCTCCGAAAATCTAAAGATGTCTCTAGAGCTCCACACAGCTCACTAGAATCTTCAACTAACTCAACACAGTAAGAAACTTGAATTTTCAAGTGAAGACAGTCACAATGAGGCTTCCTTTCCTTCTTCTACTCTCCTTTTTTACAACCAAGATCACACCTCCCTTACTGTTGACTAATACTCGCTCTCCCCTTCATTGAAACACGTCGTCCCTCAAGAAGACTCTTTTCTTCTCAACATAGCCTCAACACATTTCTAGCTTTTCATAGGCTCATTCAAGCTCTCACAACTCTTCTTCAATGGTAAACCATCATTTAATGCATTGAGAACATACCGAACCATTGTATCTCTCCTTGGAGTTTCAAACAACACCAATTGATCACAAACACTCATTTAAGCTCTTTAATACAGCTTAATAGAACCCCATTAAACCCATGGAAGGTTGGTGATAAGAATCAAAGCCTCAAACACACACCACACCTTCAAGAGAGGGTTTTTTTTTTTTTACCTAAAAACCAGATCTTCTCTCACAGCTTCATCTCCAAGCTAATCCCAATGTGTAGAGCATTTAAAAATAAGAATTATACGGTTTGAACGGTCCGATTTGGATCCGAATGAGAGAGTTATCATCAATAGTGTCGACTAGTGAAATTATTAGGAATGAAATCTTTTTAATGATATTTGTGCACCAGTGCTGCACATTAGTGCCGCCTACGCTGACACATCAGAGTTGGTTGTCGAGTTATGATTGGTTAGCTCAGGAATCTTAAATAACAACCGCCCAATCTATGAAAAGAAGCGGGATTAAATGATTACCATCTGATCTTCCTTTTCACGTCAAAGGAAATTGGACTTAATGTAGTCTGTTGGATTTGGATCATCAGAGCCTCCGTACCGAGTGCGCAACACACCGAATCATCACCTCCTTTGATAGTTAAAACCACTGTTAATCTATAATTGGTTGAGGAAGAATCTTTAATAACCATCGTTTAATCAAACAAAAAAAAGGCAGGATTGTTCCTCTACCGTTGGATCTATCAGATGGTGTCAGGCGCGATCAGCGCAAATAATGACCAAACGATTTGGATCAGATCTGCCGCTACACGTATGCTCGCAACACCGGATCAAGGATGTTCTCCATGCTTTGTGTCTCATTATATTAAGCCATGTCTAACCAATAACGTTCTCACAGGAGCACCATCTTCTGTCCATCGAGAGACACTGGATATCGCATTTTTATAGCCATCAGATCGAGATATGATTGTCGCATCCCATCCATAGCCATAAGATCGGCTCTTTAGAAAATAATGATAATTACTGAGCCGGTTAACTCCCAATAATTACAAATAACCCCCTGAACAATTAAGGCTTTATTCTAATTTCCCTGTTATAAACCAACTCACCTAGAGCTTATTTTTTGGCATTTTTCAAGTGATCTAATGGGAATTGCGATATCTCCCTCATTTAACGTCGGTATTGAGTGATTCAAGTTGCATTGCTAAGCCAACTGCATGATTTACATCTTTTCAGTGTCTGATTTCCATGATAAAGCTACAGGATCCATCAAAAAGAGCCTCAAAGTCAAAACTTCAAAACAAACCTTGGAATCCAGACTCGAAACATTTCATGCATGTTCACCCCGGACTCCCACACACTGTCTATCGTCTTGGTTTAACTTAGAACATCACTGAATAATTGTACAATGTGATTGGCCATCGAAGCTCTCACTACCTAGTCATCTCAGACTAAAATCCAATCATCTCACTGCATGCCTTCTCAAACACTCTATAGAGGTTGTAGAACACTATTGAATACACACCCAATGCTAGTTCATCACTACCACATGAGACTGATTAAAGAATTGATTGCTTCTTTGTTTGGCTTCTGAGGGTCTGTTTAATAAAACTTTAGATTTTGGATTCTATATTTTAGCTCTCAGGGAGCAATTTTGGAGTAAAAGCACATTTGATAAGCCCGGTTGGATTCGAGCTCCCACTGAGTGAATCAGATTCAAAATGACTTTAAAATCCAAAATTTTGGGGTAACTAATACTTGCTTCAACATGTTGGAGCAAGTTTTTAGGAGAAGAAAAAGAGTCAAGTCTCACTTGTCTCTCACTTGACCAATACCACCACCACTGCCACCACCCACCACCCACCACCACAACTGCCACCACACTGCCACCACCATCACCACCACCCACCACTGCCACCACTACCACCACCACCACTACTACTACAGCCACAACTATTACCACCACCATTGCAGCTACCACAACTACTGCTACCACCACCTACCACCACCACCACCACTACTGCTACCACCACTTACCATCCACTACCACCACCACCATCACCACCTACCACTACCACCACCACCACCACTTCCATCTACTACCCACCACCACCGCTTCTACTACCACCATTGCCACTACCACTACCACCACCCACCACCCACCACCCATCACCCACCACCCACCACCCACCACTCACCACCCACCACCCACCACCCACCACTTACCACCCACTACCATGACCACTATCATTACCCACTACCACCACCCATCACCCACCATCCCCACCCACTACTACTACCACCACTTTTTTAGACTTTGATTGGGGGGATAGTATTTATGAAACATGTTTCTGTTCCAAAGGTACTCTGGAATCCATTCCAAAAATACATTATCAAACATGTTTTTACTCCCAAATAATCTTGAAGTAGCCTGAAGTAGAATCCAAATTATAATTCAAAATCTAGAATCCAAAACAGAAGTTTTATTAAACATGCCCTAAAACTTCTTCTTTTTCTGGTTCTAGAAAGCTGATAGTCTCTCTCTGCCTGAGTAAGCTGAGGAGTGAGTACTGCTTTGCAACGCTTGGCCCAATGCCCAAGTATATGGCATCTGAGGTATTCAACCGGCCTCATTTAGGGTGACATAGATGTCCTCCTCCCATGAATACTAATACCAACTCCAGATGTGCAGTTTGCACTCCTATGCCCCTACCCATTGCACATGTGACAATATCCATGAAAATATAACTGTCTCATAAGGGAATGTATAACACCCGTATCGTACTAATTCGGTCTTATCACCTTGTATCATGTCTTCTCTATCATGGTCAGACTAAGTGGACCAAGTGCGTGAAGAAACCACAAGGCTAGGTATGAAATTGAACCCAAAATCATCTAATTAGGAGCATGTGGTTGCAAACCTAAACAGGTGGGTTAACCACACCTCAGAATAATGAGACCACTAGAATCTAGGACATGTGGTCATAGGTTTTAGACGTGTGGTCGACGGGTTCTACGACCCTACGTGCGACTACCCAATGTTATAACCGACTTCATGATTAGGAAACCTTCCTAATCTGAAGGGGGTTCTTTCCTAATCAAAGTAGGACTCTATATGGAGGATTTCCTTCTATATATAGGACGTCCCTTAGTCTCTTTCATTCTTTTAGAACTCAAACTGAAAGAGAGAGAAAGAGAGGAGGAGGAAGAGAAGGAGAATTGAAGAGGAAGACTAAGAGAAGGAATTTCAGAGAGAGCTCTAATTCTTTAATAAGTTTAAGGTATGAAAACATCCCCTACATTAGTTGAATGCCTAGAATAGATCATGGAGGAAATAATGATTCAAATGAAGATCTAAATCCTAAGACCATGGACAAAACTCTAAGGGATCCTTGGACAATGGATTAAAGTGAAGAATTATGTAAAAGTATAAATTTTAAGCCATAGAACAATCATAGAAAGGATCATAATGATAGGCCAAGGAATCAAGACATGAAAGTATTGGATTAAGAGTGAAAAGTCTACCAGTACTCATGGGGTCGCAGTTTGATTGACCACATGAGGCACATACGTTCGACCACATGCCCTCGAAAAGGTTCCAAGGAGGGTGTGGTCGCATGTGTGTGGTCGAATGATATGTGACCACACGTATCGACCACACACCCTGTGGTCGCAGAAACTGAGACCATAGGTGTAGCTACACCTACGACCACTCAGCTTATGGAGGTCTAATTGATTCCAGATGAGACATTTAAATACTGTAATTAATGAATATGAACTCTAACTTAGAATCCATAAATTTATTAGGTTTCCAATTGGTCCAAAAGTGATTTACAAAGCTTGGAAGAGGAACAACTATCGATCAAAGGTGAGGGAACAAGACAAACTAATTGGATAATAATAAACTGTTTACTTTATTGAGTCCAATGCCATGATTGATTCTATATTTGTATGCTTGTATGTGCATCTCATATGTCATCCAATATTCATGCTATTACTGTTCATGCATATTTAATTCTGTTTATCTATAACATGTTGATGATGATGATGCTAGGAATAAGCATGTAAATGTATGTGTGTGGTTGGTGTGTTGGATGCGAGTGGAGCATCAGGGGGAGGACGTGGCATGGTGGTCTTTGACCTCATCACCAGACTCTAGCTCTATCTCTACTCAAGTCTTGTCCACTAACATCGTCGTATCGCTATTATCTTAGTAGAACTATTATGTCGTAGGGCATCAGGGGAGGTGGTCTCGGACCATGTGGTCTCTGACTCTGCTAGGGTGCCTTAGCTCTATCTCTTTTTGGGGGGTTTGGCATTAGGATTGGTTAGTTGCGAGCCCAGTTTGCAAGTCCTCACCAATAGGGGCTTACGTGTTGGTATGGATAGGGCATCAAGGAAAGTGTTGGCGGTGATTGATCTAGATACTTTAGTTCTATCTCTATTCCATGGTGGATATATGTAGGACGGTAATGGTGTTTGATCCATTGGACAGATTCACACACTCGTGTATAGAGGTGCGGGGGCCACCAAACCTTTCTATAGCACATTGCAAACTTAAAAACCAAACCAAAGATATGAATTGAATGCATGCATATGTTTGTTGCATTGTTTTGTTTTCTCATTTAGCCATGAAGTATGCTCACCCTTTTGACGTCGAATATTTTTAGTTCTTGATGCAGGTCCTACTGTGGAAGATTACATGAACACGTTGATGAATGGATACGTAGCGGCGATGGACGTAGAAGCTATGGAAGAGGCGCATGATCCGTCGTGCGAGTGCAACTCATGTGTTTTTTATTAGCTTAGTTGTTTAGTTATTGGAACATGTAATTGATTATTCTATTTTATTTTATGTCTTGAGGCATATTGGAGATAATTGGATACTTAATTGTGCTATCACTGTTAGATACTCAGTTCATTAGTATTAAAGACTTTCGCTATCGTTTATTTACTCTGATTTTGCTTATGGAATGTATCTGATTTAATCAAATGGGCACGACCTATACAAGATCCTGGTTGAACCGTTGGTCTATGGATTATTCATCACACCATTCTGGTTGGTACAGAATTGGGGTATGACAGCTTGGTATCAAAGCTCTCAGGCTCTGCTCTACTAAACCAAAATACTATCACATGGGTCGTGAACTGAGTTGGGATAAATTAAAAATCGTAATACGAATACACCATAAGCACCTGTGTTGTTGAGACATAAATTAAGAAAGAGAATAATGCACGTATGTAAGGGAGAAATAAATTTTGTAGTTATACCAAAAAGAAAATAAGAAAAATGTACATCCAAATCAGAGTACGGTCCACAACCTAGACAATTAATCTATAATATAAAAGGAAAAAAATAAATTGTATCATGGAGCAGGTACTAGAGAAGGAGGTGCCTCAGGATCTCGATCATAGTCCTCAACATATACTCTCGTAAGCCAGGCTACCTGAGTCTGGGTCACCTGGAGACTAGCTGCTAGATCGGCTACCCTCTGATCCGTGATACGCTGAGCCTCCTGAATCTCACGTAGTAGTCCCATCATGTCATCTGGTGGTGGGCGTGAAGGACCAGCAAAGTGAGAAGGAGCCCGAGAAGGGCCAGCTCCAGTGGAATGCCATGGTGATGGAGGAGGTATGGCATCCACGTCCATGAATATCCGATCATCATCCTCCTCATCATCACTCTCGTGGGCCTCTACAACTATTGCTGCTGCCGCCTCCGCATCTACTGCCTCTACTTGAGTAAAGGGACGTACCATAGCGTTTCTCTCCTCGTCACTGACTTGCACATCTTGCATTGCCATCCTGCAGATGGCCTCCCAGTCAAGGTCAGTTGAAAAAGTGTCCTCGTGAATCCTCTCATCAACCAAGTCTACCTGCAGGCGAGTGAGTAGAGTTGTGATCAAACGCCCATAGGGTAGGTTACCCACTAGACCAGGCATCGTGGTACGGTGCATGGTCCTGATAATGATATAAGGAAGGCAGATAGTCTGCCTAGTGTAGATGCAGTACAGAAGGTACTAGGTCAACTGTGAAACCTTCTCATAGTGTCCAATCTGGAGAATCAGGTTTGCTGAATGATCTTGTAATACACTCGGGGTTTTGGATGTAGGTTAATTGCCTTCTTCTTCCAGCGATCGTCCCAAAGAATCTGATTATCAATTTCTGTGCACATTCGCACTGATAGGAATTGGGATTCCTTGGGTGCACAGTATACCAAGGGACTGTCATTTGAGATACCCAGGACATCAACCAACTCCTGGCAGTTAAATGAGACCTCTACCCCTTTAACTAAACTGGTGATCCTGAGCTCTCTGCCCCTATTTATATCTCTGGGTCACTCTTCACCTGTAAATTATAGTAAAACTATTTCACCAACTCAGGACAGGTGCAACCCTCATACAGAATCACATGGAGCTAGCCCATATCACCAAATGCTCCCTCCACATCAAATAGGGCTAGGCTGGCCAAGTTGACACAACGACCCCCTTCTACCTTTTTACGCTCGTACCAGGGATACTATGCCTCTGTATCAATGGACCTGAAGTGATGGAGATTGTGAACTCTGGGGACTGTAGTGCGAGCCATGTTGTCTGCAAGGGCATAGACCAACAAGCAACATATCAAAATATAGTGAAAATTGAAAATTTTAGCATTATGACTGCGTAATTGGCCAAAAGTCTTATTTCTGCCCAAATGCTTAGACTAGAGGACTCACATACGTCATAAGCAATTGCACAATGACCAATTTAGTAAGAACTTGTTGTTAATTAAAACAAATTGAAGAAAACTTGAGAAATGGTAAAAATCCCCAAATTCTAGGTCAAAACGTAAGTTTTCGATTGATTGACCAAAAACGACCAATGAAACCTAAATCTCTTAGAGGGATTTTGTTCGTTGGGTGCCCAATAACAAGGTTTATCAATAAAAAATCGAATTTTTACTAATAAATAGAATTTAATTGGGAAAAGATCGAAATGGGTGATGAAAACCTATAATGAATCGACAAAAGAATAATGGGAATATGAAACTTACTAAGGAGATGAGGAATCCAGAGGTTGATGGAAGAAACTTTACTCCAGGTGGGTGGTCGGTACTGTAGCAACTCAATGGAGGCTAGTAGAGTTGTAAATAGTACAAGACAAAAGAGAAAAAGAAGAAAATGGCTTGAAATCGGATTTTAAAAACCTGATTTGGTGTCGTGTGGTCGTAGAATTTGACCAAAAATGCGACCCCGCGATCGACCCCATGATCGACCACAAGCTCTCGGTGAGCTGACAGGGTTCATGAGGTTGCAACCCTATGGTCGCATATAGTTCGACCCCACCCATCTACCCCACAATGAAAATGCCCTATTTTGACTGAATGACTTTAAAAATTGAAACTTTGCCTTGTTTATTTCAAAATTAACATGAGATTAACGTATATTATGCTTGCCTCATATGTTTCCTTGATTTTTAGACACTACCACCGTCGAAAACAGGAAATGGCTGGCCGTAGAGTATGTAGAAGGAGACAGAATGTCAACCCATCTCCACCACCTATGGAGACCAATGACAATGAAGGTCAGCAAGGACAGGAAGAAAATATTGGAACTTAACATGCTGAGCCTCAAAATGTTCACACCCAAGCCAACCCAACCAACTTACTTGCACCACCTATGAACTTGGCTACGGTGGTGATGAATTTGGTACAACAAATGCAGCATAGCCAATATGCAAACGGCTATGGGGATTGCTTTCCCAGTTGCAAACAAAACACCTTTACTTGTGGGGTAAGCTAATATGGCACCTGGTGGTAGCAACACTGTACCCCAAGCACCACAAACACCAACAGTACAAGCCCAAGTGCCATATCTTGAAGCACCGCAAGACGGGTATAACCAAGGTAATTATCAGTACCAACCGCCTATGTATGGGGCATATACACAGTATCAGCTTGATCACTCCAGATTGATTTAGCATTTCCTGAAGTTGAAGCTGAAGGAATTCACAGGCAAACCATCAGATCCGTTGTGGCCAGCTCACTGAATCGATGAAATGGAAAAGATTTTTATGATGATGACTATAAATGAAGAAGAGAAGGTATTATGTGCTACATTTATGTCGAAAGGTGACACACGCTACTGGTGGAAATCAACTAGAAGTTATCTGTTAACAAAGCACGCCCAACTGACATGGGTTATTTATAAAGAAGCTTTCTTCGAGAAGTATTTTCCAAGGAATTTCAGAGATCAAATGGAAAAGGAATTTCTGAGTCTGTATCAGGGACAGATGACAGTAGATGTTTATCAGCAGTGTTATGAGGAGCTGTTCTTCTTTGCTCCCTCTAGCATGCAGGTAGAAGATACCAAAACCCAAAGGTTTGTCATGGGACTTAGGGGAAGCATTCGTGAGCATGTATTGGGATTAGAAAAGAAAATATATAACGAAGTAGTATAGATTGCTTGAGTACTGAAATGGAGCTAGAGGGAAAGCTACCTTGCTCAGAATAAGGGAACCCCAAGACATTCAAACCCTTCCGTACTTAAGGCTTTAATGCTGCAGCCAAGATTATCTCAACAGCTCCACCTCAACAAAAGCAAAATTGTCCTTCCATTGCATTGAAGAACTCTCTCATTGTTAAGGTTTGCTTGATCTCTAGCTATCCTAAGCTTGAGAAGGCTAGGATTGTTCATTGGAGACAAATATTGTTGTGTATAAATACTAACAACCAATGGGAGTGCGACACGTAGTCTTCCTCAGATCCCTCAAGCCATTGGGGGAAAATCACATTTTCACTAAAAGAGCACTCTAGAGTATGTCTGTCATTATTACTTCAAGTTGGCAGCAAATTCAACCTTAAGAATTCCGGAACTGTACTCTGAAAGCACACAAGAGTAACCCCAAATCCTTATAAAAGGGGTCCAAATATCAAAGTTTAATCTTTTATATAACATTTATTTTTATTTTTTTTGGTAAGAAATATTTTATTCACTCGGGGAGAGAGAGAGAGAGAGAGGAACCAAACAAAGCCTAAGGCCAAAGAAACAAAAAAAAAAAAAAAAAAAAACAAAGTAAAGAACCCAACATGAACCAAACCACCTAACAACCAACTTCCATCTTAGTGAACTAAAACCCAATTGTTCTTCTAGAATGCACTCATAGGAGAGAGAGAGAGGATCTGCACAGGTAATATCCTTTGTCTTCTCTTGAATGTCTCTAATGATTGAATCCTTAAACTCACTCCTAGCATTTATTGTTGCTTTCTGCTTTCTACATATTTATTATTTGCCAGGTCAGATTTTCTAAAGCACCAACCCCATTTATTGTTTGCTACTCGGAATCTTGATTTAAGCATCGGTGCGACCCTAAGGCACAAAGGGCGACCTCCTTTGTCTTACTCTTTGTTGTCTAAAGACATTTCCTTCTAAGCTCTGAATACAAAATGGGTTCAAGAGCGCATTTTAGAATGAGGAACGTTCTCGAACACATTCCATGATCCAAGAAAGAGAATGCATACCAAACATTATTTTTATCATCTTAAAATGTGTTCTTTAAATCTCTCCCTCGGTGCCTATGCCCGACCTGTCCTTTTTTACCTCTTATATATATCTCTCCCTTCTAAATGTTTGGTTATGTCCTTTTTATGTTCTCCCATAGTTTGATATGATTGAGGATGATGAAATGTTGATATCTTTTATACATACTTCATTCTCCTTCTCATGAAGAATTGGACTAATGATGTGTGAAATGCAAAATACTAGCAATCCCAGCTCTTCTTCTCACTATCATTGTGAAACTAAGTGTTGGGTATAAATACTACAGGCCTATGGAAGCACGACACATAGCCGTTCCTAAGCATCCAGTCCTCTAGAGCAAAACCATCTTTTCACTAAAAGATCACTCAAGGGTATATATGGTATTATCTACTTAAATCAAGGGCAAATTCAATTTCAATAATTTTGGAACTGTAATGAAATTTGAAGAAATTTCAATAAATTCAAAAAATATCGAAAATTAGGGCAAAAATGGAAAATTTCAAGTATCTCGACAACCAACCGATGAAACTCAAATATTTTTGAGGGCTTTCGTCTATTGGGTGACCAATAGCAAAAGCCCCCAATAAAAATGAAATTTTTTTGGTTGGAAAAGGTTTAATTTGAAGAAAACGATGTAAATGGGCAAAAATCTAGCTAGAAAGCATTAAAATAGAGAACATACTTGTAGAGAAGGAGTGGTAGTCACGAACGAAGGATAGGATCACCAAATAGGTAGGGGTCGTTACTATAGCAACTCAGAGAAATGAGTTGAGTTGGAAGACAGGAGAAAGAATGGGGAATGAATCTAAAATCGGGTTTAAAAACCTGATTCTGGATCGTAGGGTCGCATAATTCGACCAAGACATGCGACCCTACCTCCGACCCACCCATCGACCCTAGCCTCTCGGTAATCTGACAGAGAACTAGGGGTCGACCCTAGGGTCGGACATATACCGACCCTACCATCGACCCTAGGCTCTCGGTAAGCTGAAAGTGATTCTCAGGGTCGCATATCCTAGGGTCGCATAATGATCGACCCTACCATCGACCCTATGATGGAAAATACAGTATTTTGTCAGAATGATCTAAAAAATTGGAAAATTATCTTGACTGGTTGGATTTATGACTAGAGAACAACTATATTGATTGCCTTACATGTGCTATGATTGGTTACAGGCACTACCATCATCAGAACAGAAAATGGCTGGGAAAAGACTGACCAGACAAAGTCATAACTCTATTCCACCACCACCACCTGTGGAGGAAGATAGCCATATACATCCTGAGACACAGGAGAATCTGAATACGGCACCATCCATGGTTAATGGCCAGACAAATACTACCAACTTGCCAGCCCCACCTATAGACCTGGCTACAGCCGTAATGAACTTGGCACAACAGCTGCAGCAAATACAACAGGTACAAGCTAATATGCAAGCTGCCATAGGCATGGCTTTTCCAGCTGCATAGACGACACCGATGCCAGCAGGACAGGCAAGCACAGTACCAGGGGGTAGTAACACGGTACCCCATGCACCTCAAACTCCAGCCATACAGACTCAAGTGCAGAACCCTGAAATAGCTCAAGGTGGCTATCAGTACCAACCACCTATGTATGGGGCCTACGCTCTGTATCAGCTGGACCACTCCAGGCTGGTCGAGCGTTTCTTGAAGATAAAGCCCAAGGAATATAATGGTAAGCCAGCTGATCCTTTGTGGCCAGCACACTGGATTGATGAGATGGAGAGGAATTTTATGATGATGACAGTGAATGAGGAAGAGAAAGTACTGTGTGCAACATTCATGCTGAAAGGCGATGCACACCACTGGTGGAAGTCCACACGGACTTACCTGTTAACGAAGCACACCCAACTGACCTGGGGTATATATAAGGAGGCATTCTTTGAGAAGTACTTCCCTAGAAGTTTTAGAGATTCTATGGAAAGGGAGTTCCTGAGTCTGTACCAGGGGCAAATGACTGTGGATGCATATCAACAGCGTTATGAGGAGCTGTTCTTCTTTGCACCCGCCAGCATGCAAGAGGAAAACACAAAGACTCGAAGGTTCGTCATGGGACTCAGGGGGAGCATCCATGAACATGTTCTGGGCCTGGAAAAAAAAATTTACAATGAAGCGGTACAAATTGCTCGAGTAATAGAGTCGAGTCAGAAAGAGAGCTATTTTCTCAAAACTGGGGTATTAAAAGTCCAACTGGAACTTCATATAACAGAGGGAATACAAGGACATTCAAACCCTTCCATACTTAAGGCTTCAATGCTACAGCCAAGACTACTTCAACAGCCCCATCGCAACCAAAGCAAAATTGTGAAGGAATAAGGTGTTTTAACTGCAATCAAGTGGGACATATTTCAAGGGAGTGTCCTGAGCCCATGAAGCAACTACAACAAGGACGAGTTTATGCTGTTACATCTGAGGATGCTGCCGCATCGCCTGATGTGGTCACAGGTATGACCTGAACCTTTCATTTTGTGTTATGTTGTGTGAGCATGTAGATTAAATTAAAACAAATCACAGGTATCGTACCTATTAATGGCATTTCTGCCAGAGTACTCTTTGATTCAGGAGCTACTCATTCTTTTATATCTGTGTCATTTGGAAAGAAGCTGAACCTACCCCTCAAATATTTAAACTATAAACTGCTTGTACGATCACCGATGGGATTAGAAGTGGAATTAAAAAAAGGTTATGGACCATGTCCAGTTCTTAGACGAGAAATCCTTGGATGCAACCTTGATTCAACTTGAGATGGTAGACTTTTTGACGTCATCTAGGGAATGGACTAGTTAGCTCGGCATTCTACAAACCTACTATGTGCCAAAAAGAAGCTGACATTTAAAGACAAG
The DNA here is from genome assembly GCA_028583415.1 of Protea cynaroides. Classification (NCBI taxonomy): domain Eukaryota; kingdom Viridiplantae; phylum Streptophyta; class Magnoliopsida; order Proteales; family Proteaceae; genus Protea; species Protea cynaroides. Next base: position 69,778,008 of record CM053273.1, read on the forward strand.
AAAGGAGCGGAGTTCAGTTTTACGGGAACCAAACTTCCCCGTAAACAAAAACTCATCCTCTCCGCATTAAAGGCTAAGAAATGCCTCAAGAAAGGAGGAGTTGGGTATCTAGTATCAGTGGTAGACTTCACAAAGGAAGCACCACGAATGGAGGATGTTGATGTCGTGCGTGACTTTCCAGATGTATTTCATGAAGAACTACCAGGACTACCACCCGACCGAGCTACAGAGTTTGTTATAGATCTGATACCCAGAGCCGCACCAGTATCTAACGCACCTTATCGAATGGCTCTTACTGAACTGAAGGATTTAAAAGTACAGTTATAAGAACTATTGGACAAGGGTTACATCAGACCTAGCATATCACCATGGGGAGCGCCAGTATTATTTGTAGAGAAGAAGGATGGCAGTGTTCGACTGTGTATGGACTACCGGGAACTAAACAAGCTGACAATTAAGAATCGGTACCCATTGCCTCGGATCGATGACTTGTTCGATCAGTTGCAAGGTGCCAAGGTGTTTTCCATGATCGATCTTCGGTCAGGAAATCATCAGTTGAAGATTAAGGACGATGATATTCCCAAGACAGCATTTAGGACGAGATATGGACATTATGAATTTTTGGTCATGTCTTTTGGATTGACTAATGCACCAACAACTTTTATGGAACTTATGAATCGGGTATTCCATGATATGTTGGATACGTCGGTCATTGTATTCATTGATGATATATTGGTCTACTCAAATGAAAAGAAAACTCATATTATGAATCTAAGCGCTGCTCTGCAGTGATTACGGAAAGATAAGCTTTACGCCAAATTTACAAAGTGTGAGTTTTGGCTAAATGAAGTCGCTTTCCTAGGCCATGTTGTATCCGCTGAAGGAATTAAAGTAGATCCTAGCAAGATTGAAGCCATTGTGAAGTGGGAAGCACCGAAGAGCGTTGCAGAAATTAGAAGTTTCCTAGGTCTAGCTGGGTATTATCGACGATTCGTGGAAGACTATTCCCGAATTTCCGAAACTCTCACCAGTTTGACTAAGAAGGGTGAAAAGTTTGTTTGGACTGATAAATGTGAGAAGAGTTTCCAAACGTTGAAGGCTAGATTGATATCTTCTCCGGTTTTGACTATTCTTATACCAGGACAACCATTTATTTTGTACACTGATGCATCAGGATTGGGTTAAGGATGTGTACTTATGCAAGGAGACAAGTAATTGCATATGCCTCAAGATAACTAAAGACACATGAGAAGAACTATCCCACTCATGACCTGGAATTAGCGATAGTGGTACATGCTGTCAAGATATGGAGACATTACTTGTACGGAGAGAAATTTCAGATTAAATCAGACTATAAGAGTCTTACTTATCTCTTTAATCAGAAGGAGTTGAATATGAGGCAAAGAAGATGGCTGGAACTATTGAAAGACTATGATTGTGATATCCAGTTTCATCCGAGGAAAGCTAATGTGGTAGCTGATGCGCTGAGTAGAAAAGCAATGATAAAATCTCAAGGAGAGGTTAACACAACTGCCGTAATGTGTACTACCAAAAAAGTGTTCAATTACGGTAATGAGCAGTTCGTGTTAGATGCACCGGGTGAACCAACCAACCAAGGGTTTATTCATCGGTTTTCAAATATGTTTGTCATATGGAAGATTGTACCTAATATAATTGATGAAGTGAAAACAGCTATTAAATCAGACCCTTATCTAAGAACGGTACAAGAGGACATTGAAAAAGGTAGGACTATCCCTGAGTTCACCTTGGACGATGAAAAGGTACTGAAATACAAAGGAAGAATATGTGTACCTGAAATAGAAAGTTTGGACAATAGACACCGACTAATGAAGGAAGCCCATAACACCGCCTATTCGATACATCCTGGAAGTACAAAAATGTGTCATGTTCTAAAGAAATTATATTGGTGGAGATGAATGAAAGCATATGTAGCTAAATTCGTGTCTCAATGCCAAAATTGTCAGAGGGTGAAGGCTGAACGACAAAGACCTGCAGGACTGTTATAGCCGTTACCGAAACCAGCATGGAAATGGGACTGCAACTGTAAGACCCATATCAAACTAACCCGGTCTTACCATCTTGAACCAGGTCTACCCATCATGGATGAGCCAAATGGACCAAGTGCGTGAAGGAGATCACGATCCCAGGTATTAAACTGACCCAAAAATACTTAAATTAAAGGGAGGGTCGCATACCCAGCAAGGGAGGGTTGGACCCCCCCAAGTCAGAAGTCAGACCCCCAGTTTTACATGGGGGTCGGACACTTCAGGAACCAGGGGTCGACGGGATCTCCGACCCCCCTATCGACCCCCGGTACTCGGTAAATCTAAAAATTAGGAAGGTTTCCTAATTTTGATGGGATTCCTTCCAAATCTCAATGGGACTTATTTAAGGAGTTTCTACTCTATAAATAAGATGTCCCTAAGCCTCTTTTACTCCTTTTACAACCCTAATTGAATTGAGAGAAAGAGAAGAGAAGGAAGAGAAGGAAAAGAGAAGGAAAGAAGAGAAGAAGGCCAAGGGAGAAGAGTTGCAGAGAAGGAGTATTCTTCTCAGGTATGGATACTAATTCCATGAATTTTTAAAGACCTTAGGATAGATAATGCAGAGAGTATGATCTCGGAGAAACCCAAACCATCAACCCATGGTTAGGTTTTCATGAAAAACCATGGGGGGAAATCATGAAAGCCATATAGGTGGTAGAATCATGGTTTTAGACCATAGAACATGTGTAGAATGAATTATAGGAGCAAGCCATAGGACCCCAAACACGAAGAATGGATTTAAGGAAGAAAATTGACCAAAACCCACAGGGGGTCGCATGGGGGGTCGATGGTCAATCGATCCTACTAGACCCTGAGCATCGACCCCCAGTGTTCGGGAAGTCCAGAATAGGGGTGGTCGCACCTAGGGTCGATCATTACTCCGACCCTACCTCTGACCCCCAGTTAACAGAATGGCTTTTAAATTCAGAATTAATTTTGTATTAAATTTTATCTACTTTGTTAGGTGTTCTAGCAATATAATAACAATATAAAGGTGATCTTAAAGCTTGTAAGAGGATCTAATAGCAAGCTAAGGTGAGGAAACAAAACTCTAAACTAATTGGTTAATAACAAACTGTTGTCTCTTTTCTTGAGTCTAATGCCATGCTTGATCCTATACGAATATGTTTGTAATGTGCATACAATATGTCATCAAATATTTCTATTATTTGTTCATGCATATTTACTTTATTGTTTATAACATGATGATGATGATGATGATGATAGGAATAGGCATGTGAATGTATGTGTGTGGTTGGTGTACAAGATGCGAGTGAATATCAGGGGAGGTGTGATGGAATATCAATAAACGTTAACCTTTGGCAGGTCTCAGCACTTTAGCTCTATCTCTAACTCAAGTCTTGTGCATTAGCATCGTCGTATCGCCATTACTTTAGTAGAACTATTACGTCGTAGAGTATCAGGGGAGGTGGTCTTGGTCCTTGTAGTCTTTGACTTTACCAGGGGGCCTTAGCTCTATCTCTATGGACGTTCTGAGGGATGCTGGGGTGAGGCCTTGGATACACTGTTTGGCATTAGGATTGGTTAGTTGCGAGCCAAGTTTGCAAGCCCTCGCCAGCAGGGGCTTACGTGTTTGTATGACACTGTATAGCAATAAACGTTAACCTTTGTTGTACAATGTTATGGTAAGGTGGATGGGGACGACAATAAACGTTAACCTTTGGGCGGACATCCACACCCTGTGTATAGAGGCGCGGTCAATAAACGTTAACCTTTGACCACCCAACTTTTCTACTGTGCATTGCAAACTTTAAACCAGACCAAACATATGAATTGACTGCATGCATATGTATTGTTGCATTGTTTTGTTTGCACACTGAGCCATGATGTGTGCTCACCCCCTAGACGTCGAATATTTTTAGTTGATGTTGCAGGTACTATCGTCGAAGATTAAGTCAATGCTCCAGTGTACGAGCACGTGGCGGCGATGGAAGTTGAAGATGAAGTGGATACACATGACTCCTCTTGCGAGTGCAACTCATGAATAATTTGTTATTTAAATATTAATATCATAGTAGATTATCAATTCATTTTTACTATAAGACTTTCGCTATTGTGTATTTACTCTGATTATGAATGTGGATATATGAAGTTTAGATCAGCCGGGTATCGTCTGTACGAGATCCTGGTTGAACCGTTGGTTTGCTAGCGGTTCATCACACCATTCTAAAGTGTGCAGAATTGGGGTGTGACAACTTGGTATCAGAGCATCTCATGCTGTGTCCGCTAAACTGGCATAATTGTGAACTGAGATAGGATAAAAGTAAAAAAGAAAAACTGTAATAATAACACACTATAAGCACAAGTGATGTTTGAGACCAAATTTGAAAAGAAAATAATGCATCTATTAAAGGAGGAACAATTTTAAATACAATGAGAGATAAACAAACATGTACAAATAGCTAAAACAGAGTACAGTCCATAACCCGGACAGTTACTCTGTACTACAAAGAAAGAAAATAAGTACAATCATGAAGCTGGAGGTGAAGGAGGGGGCGGTGCCTCTCGATCTCTATCATAATCCTCAGCGTAGACTCTAGTCAACCAGGCTATCTGAGTCTGGGACGTCTGAAGACTAGCTGTAAGATCAGCTACCCACTGATCAGTCCAGCGCTGAGCCTCTATGAGCTCTCCCATCCTCATGGCTGATGTACGTTGGGCGTCTAGTAGTTCATCCACTCTCACCCACTGAGCGTCTAGTAACTCCCCCATCCTCAGATCAGATCTGCGTTGAGCCTATCTGATCTCATGCGATATCTCCATCATATCAGGAGGTGGGTGAGAAAGACCAGCCACATGTGAAGGACCAGCCGCATATGAAGTACTAGCTCCAGCCGCATGCATAGGTGAAGGAGGTGGTATAGAGTCTACATCCATGTAGATACGGTCATCATCACCAGCAGGCTCCGTATGAACTCCAACGGCGGCAGCAGCTGCCTCAGCATCAGCTATCTCTACGCGAGTGCGAGGGTGCACCATCGCGTTCCTCTCCTCATCACTGACCTGAGCATCCTGCATGCCCATCTTGCAAATAGGCCCTCAATTTAGAGGCGATGAGAAGACCTTCTCCTGAATCTTATCATCCACTAAATCAACCCCCAGGCAGGTAAGCAGAATAGTGATCATACGTCTGTAAGGAAGGTTATCAGTGTGACTGGGCAATGTATCAGTGATCATGGTACGCATGATGATGTACGGAAGGCAGACGGGCTGCCTAGTGCAAATACTGTATAGAAGATACTGGGTCAGCTGGGAAACCCTCTCGTAATGACCACTCTGTGGGATCAGGTTATGCTGAATGATCTTGCAATATACCCGTGGAACTGGACGCATATAACATGCCCTCATTTGCCAGCGATTAGGACGAAGAAGCTGATTAGCGATCTCGGCCCTCATCTGTAGAGAGAAGAACTGGGGCTCTCCAGGAGCACAGAAAACCATGGGGCCATCATAAGAGATGCCCAGTAGGTCGGCTAACTGTCGATAGTCAAACGAGATGTTCACCCCTTTAACGTAACTCGTGATGCACAACTCGTGATCCCTCTCAACATCATTGTAATCCCCCACCACCTGGAGGTTACAATAGAACTGGCATACCAAGTCGGGGTAGGTGCACGCGTCATAAGTGATGACAGGGAACCATCCCATATCACCAAATGCTCTCTCCACATTGAACAAGGCTAACTCAGCCAAGTTCACCTTACGACCTCCCTCTACCTTCTTGCGAGCGTAGTGGGCATACTGTGCCTCAGCTTCGTTGGAACGAAAACGAAGAGGATCACGAACTCTAGGCACTTTGGTACGAGCCATAGTATCTGCAAATAAGAAAGAGAAACCAATAATGGGTTAGTAGAGAGTAAAAACCAAAATTTGGACATTAACGACGTAAGTTGACTAAAAAGCCTCACTTGTCACCCATACACGTGGGCAGGAGGACTTACGTAGGTTCTAACAGATCCTACAACACTCACACAGTGGGAAATTCTAACTAATGGAATCCAATTTGAAGAAATTGTGAGAAATCAAAAATTTTGACAAATTAGGGCAAAAAGAGCAAAATCCATGTTTCTCGATAACCAATCGATGAAACTCAAAATTTTTTGAGGGCTTTCGTTTCTCGAGTCACCAATAACAAAAGCCCCCAATAAAAATCAAATTTTTACGGTTGGAAAAAGTTTAATTTGAAAAATACAAGATAAACGGGCAAAAACCTAAAAATGAAAACCTAAAATCAAGTAAAAATGAGAAGACATACCTGTAGGAATGATGTGGACGTCGAAACACGGAACTGAAATGATAAAATATAGTGGAGTGGCACTGTAGCAACTCAAAGGTGGGAGACGAGTCGAAACGGGGAAGGAATAATGGGAAATGGACCCAGAATTGGACCTTAAAAATCTGATTTTTGGTCCGGGGGTCGGAGAATTCGACCAGGATAATCAACCCCCACATCAACCCCCATATCGACCCCCAGCTCTCGGGAACCTGACAGAAAACCAGGGGTCGCACCTGGGGGTCGGACATCCATAGACCCCCATATCGACCCCCAGCTCTCGGGAATCTGACAGGAAACCAGGGGTCGCACCTGGGGGTCAGACATCCATCGACCCCCATATCGACCCCCAGCTCTCGGGAACCTGACAGAAAACCAGGGGTCGCACCTGGGGGTCGGACATCCATCGACCCCCATATCGACCCCCAGCTCTCGGGAATCTGACAGGAAACCAGGGGTTGCACTTGGGGGTCAGACATCCATCGACCCCCATATCGACCCCCAGCTCTCGGGAATCTAACAGGAAACCAGGGGTCGCACCTGGGGGTCGGACACCCATCGACCCCCGCATCGACCCCCGGCTCTCGGGAAGAATAGGTACATTCCCAGGGTCGGATACTGAGGGTCAGACATACCATTGACCCCCACCATCGACCCTGCATAGAAAAGATAGTATTTTTACAGAATGATCTAAATTTTTTGAAAATAACATCGGTTAACGTGTTTATAGGAAGTATAAATGATTGTCTCATGTATTTTAATGATTTTCAGGCATCACCATTATCAGAGGAAGATATGGCTGGACGTAGAGTAACCAGGCAAAGCCGAAACGCAGTCCCACCACCACCACCTGTGGAGGAAACTAGTCAAGAAAATATATATGCACAGGGAAATCCGTAGGTTGCACCACCAGTAAATCTGGGTCAGGCAAATCTTACAAACTTGCCACATCCACCACCGGAGCTAGCAACCGTGGTTATGAACTTATCGCAACAACTGCAACAAATGTAATACGCACAGGCTCAAATGCAAGCAGTAATGGAGATTATGTTCCAGGCAGCCCATGCTACACCAATGCCGACTGGACAAACCAGTGCAACACAGGTGGGTAACCACCCAGCACCTCAAACGCCTCAACCACCAGCTGTACCAATCCCAGTACCAGGTCTGGAAATAGCTCAGGTTAATTAACAGCATCCACAACCCATGTTTGGGGCATACCCCCAAAATCAGTTGGATCACTCTCGACTGGTTGAGAGATTCTTGAAGATGAAGCCCAAGGAATTTAACGGTAAACCGTCTGATCCTTTATGGCCAGCACATTGGATCGACGAGATGGAGAAATTTTTTTTTATGATGACTATTACAGAAGAAGAGAAGGTATTATGTGTTACTTTCATGCTAAAAGGTGATGCACATCATTAGTGGAAATCGACTAAGGCCTACCTATTAACCAAGCACGTCCTATTGACTTGGGATATATATAAAGAAGCTTTCTTTGAGAAGTATTTTCCCCGAAGCTTCAAAGATTCTATGGAGAAGGAGTTCCTGAGTTTATATCAGGGCTAGATGTCCGTGGATGCATATCAACAGCGTTATGAGGGAGCTGTTTTTTCTTTGCACCACTCAAAATGCAAGAAGAAGACACTAAGACCCGTAGGTTTGTCATGGGACTTAGAGGGAGCATCAGAGAGCATGTTCTAGGCTTGGAGAAGAAGGTATATAATGAAGCTGTGCAAATTGCTCGAGTTATTGAATCGAGCCAGAAGGAAAGATATTTTACACAAAACAGAGGCATGAAAAGACCAGCCGGAAATGCTTATAATGGAGGGAATAACAAGCCATTTAAAGCCTTCCATGCTCAAGGCTTTGTTACTACACCCAAGACTACCCCAGTAACTCAACAGCAGCCAAAGCCAAAGTCTGAATGTCCAAAATGTTATAACTGTAATCAAGCGGGGCATATGGTAAGGGAGTGTCCTAAGCCAAAGAAGCAGCTACATCAAGGACGAGTTTATGCTGTTACATCCAAGGATGCTGTCGCATCACCCGATGTGGTCACAGGTATGACTGAAACCTTTTAAGTTGTATTACATTGTAGGAGCATGTAGACTAAGTAAAATAAATCACAGGTATCGTACCTATAAATGGCATACCCACCAGAGTACTCTTCGACTCAGGAGCTACTCATTCTTTTATATCTGTGCCATTTGGAAAGAAGCTGAATTTATCCATCAAAACATTAGACTACAAAATACTTGTACGGTCACCGATGGGGTTAGAAGTGGAGTTAGAGAAAGGTTATGGGCCATGTCCAGTTCTCATTGGCGAGAAAACTTTAGATGCAACCATGACCCAACTTGGGATGGTAGACTTTGACGTCATCTTGGGAATGGATTGGTTAGCTCGGCATTCAACAAACCTATTATGCGCCGAAAAGAAGCTAACATTTAGAGACAAAGAAGGAGTAGAATTCAGTTTTGTAGGAACCAAACTTTCCCGTAAACGCAAGCTCATACTATCAACACTAAAGGTGAAGAAGTGCCTTGAGAAGGGAGTAATCGGATATCTAGCATCAGTGGTCGACTTTACCCAAGAAGCACCACGGATGGAAGATATTGATGTCGTGCGGGATTATCCCGACGTATTTCCTGAGGAACTACCAGGATTACCACCCGACCGAGCCACAGAGTTTGTGATAGATCTTATACCTGGAGCCGCACCAGTATCAAAAGCACCTTACCGAATGGCTCCTATTGAATTGAAGGAATTGAAAGTACAATTACAAGAACTATTGGACAAGGGTTATATTCGACCCAGTATATCACCATGGGGAGCACCAGTATTGTTCGTAAAGAAGAAGGATGGTAGCGTTCAACTCTGTATAGACTATCGAGAATTGAACAAACTGACAATCAAGAATCGATATCCACTACCTCGGATCGATGACTTGTTCGATCAGTTGTAAGGATCAAAAATATTTTCTAAGATCGATCTGCGGTCAGGCTACCATCAGTTGAAGATTAAGGATGGTGATATTCCTAAGACAGCTTTCAGGCCAGATATGGACATTATGAATTCTTAGTCATGTCTTTTGGATTAACAAATGCACCAGCAACTTTCATGGAACTTATGAACCGGGTTTTCCACGATATGTTGGATACATCGATTATCATATTTATTGATGATATATTGGTATATTCCAAGGACAAGGAAATTCATATTAAGAATCTAAACAACGCTCTACAGCGTTTAAGGAAAGAGAAGCTATAGCCAAATTTACGAAATGTGAGTTTTGGCTAAGTGAAGTCGCCTTCCTAGGCCATGTAGTATCCGCTGAAGGAATCAAAGTGGACCCCAGCAAGATCGAGGCTATTGTAAAGTGGGAAGAACCAAAGAGCGTTACAGAAATTAAAAGTTTTCTGGGTCTCGCTGGTTATTATCGGAGATTTATGGAAGACTATTCCCGAATAGCCGTACCTCTCACCAGTCTGACTAAGAAAGGTGAAAAGTTTGTGTAGACGGATAAATACGAGAAGAGCTTCCAAACCCTAAAGACAAGATTGATATTCGCTCCGATTTTGACTATTCCTGTTCCCGGATAGCCATTTACCCTATACACCGATGCATTAGGACTGGGATTAGGATGTGTGCTTATGCAAGGAGAACAAGTAATTGCTTATGCCTCAAGACAGTTAAAGACACAAGAAAAGAATTATCCCACTCATGATTTGTAGTTAGCGACAGTAGTACATGTTGTCAAGATATGGAGACATTACCTATATGGAGAGAAGTTCCAGATTAAATCAGACCATAAAAGTCTTACTTATTTATTTAATCAAAAGGAGTTGAATAGGCGACAAAGAAGATGGTTGGAACTACTGAAAGACTATGATTTGATATCCAGTATCATCCGGGGAAAGCTAATGTAGTAGCGGATGCGTCGAGCAGAAAGGCAGTGATAAAATCCCAAGGAGAGATTAGCACAACCGCAGCAATGTGTACTACCGAAATGGTATTCAATCACGGCAATGAGCAGTATGTGATAGATACAACGGATGGATCAGCCAACCAAGGGTTCATTCATCGGTTTTCCAATATGTTCGCTGCATTGAAGAGTATACCGGATATAATTGATGAAGTGAAGACAGCTATCAAATCAGACCCTTACCTAAGAACGGTACAAGGAGACATCGAAAAAGGTAGGACTAACCCTGAGTTCACCTTGGACGAAGAGAAGGTACTGAAGTACAAAGGAAGAATATGTGTACCTGAAACAGAAAGTGTGGACATTAGACACCGACTGATGAAAGAAGCCCATACCACCATCTATTCGATACATCCTGGAAGTACAAAAATGTATCATGACCTAAAGAAACTATATTGGTGGAGAGGAATGAAAGCAGATGTAGCTAAGTTTGTGTCTCAATGCCTAAATTGTCAGAAAGTAAAGGCTGAACGACAAAGACCTATAGGACTGTTACAGCCGTTATCGGAACCAGCATGGAAATGGGACTACATCACCATGGACTTCGTCACAGGGTTTCCATTGACTCCTCGAGTAGTTGACGCAGTTTGGGTGATTGTAGACCGTCTGACCAAAACAGCTCGCTTTATACCGATACGACCTCAGTATACACAAGAAAGGTTAGCAAAGCTGTATGTGGATAATATTGTTCAATTACACGGTGTACCAGAGAGCATTGTGTCCGATAGAGATCCAAGATTTACTTCCAAGTTTTGGGAAGGATTACAAAAGGCTATGGGTACAACATTGAAATTTAGTACTGCATTCCATCCACAGACAGATGGACAGTCAGAGCGTACAATTCAGATTCTAGAAGATATGCTACGAGCATGTGTGATTGACTATAAAGGATCATGGGATGAAAAGTTATCGCTGATCGAGTTCGCCTATAACAATAGCTATCAGGCTACTATACAGATGTCACCCTATGAAGCATTGTATGGCAGAAAGTGTCGAACTCCCTTATTTTGGAATGAAGTTGGGGAACGTAGTCTCGTTGGACCAGAATTTGTTGAAGAGACTTGTCGAGTGGTCGACATTATCAAGGAAAGAGTGAGAACAGCCTAGAATCGTCAGAAAAAATATGTAGATACTCGACGCAGAAATCTTGAGTTCGTTGTGGGTGTTAAAGTATTTTTTAAGGTATCACCTATGCGAGGTCTGAAACGGTTCGGACAGAAAGGGAAACTAAGTCCAAGATATGTCAGGCCATATGAGATTCTAGCTAAGCATGAGAAAGTGGTTTACCAGTTATCACTACCACCATCTATGTCAAGTGTGCATGACGTATTTCATATTTCCTTATTGAAGAAGTATGTCAAGGATCCAACGCACGTTCTGACAGTAGATCTACCTTATTTAACTGAAAATTTGACTTTTGAAGTAACACCAACTGAAATCACCAGCCGAAAGGTTCAACGACTACGCAACCGAGATATCTATTATGTCAAGGTCACTTGGAGAAGTAGAGACATGGAAGAAATTACATGGGAGGAAGAGAATGCTATGCGAAAGCAATACCCTCACTTATTCGACTCAGAAGGTATGAACAATTTTGGAGATAAAATTTTTATAAGTAGGGGGAGTTGTAAGACCCGTATCAAACTAACCCGGTCTTACCATTTTGAACCAGGTCTACCCATCATGGATGAGCCAAATGGACCAAGTGCGTGAAGGAGATCACGATCCCGGGTATTAAACTGACCCAAAAACACTTAAATTAAAGGGAGGGTCGCATACCCAGCAAGGGACGGTCGGACCCCCCTAAGACAGAAGTCAGACCCCCAGTTTTACATGGGGGGTCAGACACTTCAGGAACCAGGGGTCGACGGGATCTCTGACCCCCCTATCGACCCCCGGAACTCGATAAATCTAAAAATTAGGAAAGTTTCCTAATTTCGATGGGATTCCTTCTAAATCTCAATGAGACTTATTTTAGGACTTTCTACTCTATAAATAGGACGTCCCCAAGCCTCTTTTACTCATTTTACAACCTTAATTGAATTGAAAGAAAGAGAAGAGAAGGAATAGAAGGAAAAGAGAAGGAAAGAAGAAGAAGGCCAAGGGAGAAGAGTTGTAGAGAAGGAGTATTCTTATCAGGTATGGATACTAATTCCATGAATTGTTAAAGACCTTAGGATAGATAATGCAGAGAGTATGATCTCGGAGAAACCCAAACCATCAACCCATGGTTAGGTTTTCATGGAAAACCATGGGGGAAAATCATGAAAGCCATATAGGTGGTAGAATCATGGTTCTAGACCATAGAACATGTGTAGAAAGGATTATAGGAGCAAGCCATAGGACCCCAAACACGAGGAATGGATTTAAGGAAGAAAATTGACCAAAACCCACAGGGGGTCGCATGGGGGGTCGATGGCCAATCGACCCTACCCGACCCTGAGCATCGATCCCCAATGTTTGGGAAGTCCAGAATAGGGGTGGTCACACCCAGGGTCGATCATTACTCCGACCCTACCTCCGACCCCTAGTTAACAGATTGGTTTTTAAATTCAAAATTAATTTTAATTAAATTCTATCGACTTTGTTAGGTCTTTTAGCAATATAATAACAATATAAAGGTGATCTTAAAGCTTGTAAGAGGATCTATTAGCAAGCTAAGGTGAGGAAACAAAACTCTAAACTAATTGGTTAATAACAAACTATTTTCTCTTTTCTTGAGTCCAATGCCATGCTTGATCCTATGCGAATATATTTGTAATGTGCACACAACATGTCATCCAATATTTCTATTATTTGTTCATGCATATTTACTTTATTGTTTATAACATGATGATGATGATGATGATGATAGGAATAGGCTTGTGAATGTATGTGTGTGGTTGGTGTGCTTGATGCGAGCGAGTATCAGGGGAGGTGTGATGGGAACGTCAATAAACGTTAACCTTTGGCGGGTCTCAACACTTTAGCTGTATCTCTAACTCAAGTCTTGTGCATTAGCATCGTCGTATCGCCATTACTTTAGCAGAACTATTACGTCGTAGAGTATCAGGGGAGGTGGTCTTGGTCCTTGTAGTCTCTAACTCTACCGAGGGGCCTTAGCTCTATCTCTATGGACGTTCTGAGGGATGCTGGGGTGAGGCCTTGGATACACTGTTTGGCATTAGGATTGGTTAGTTGCGAGCCCAGTTTGCAAGCCTAAACGTTAACCTTTGGGAGGACTTCCACACCCTGTGTATAGAGGTGGGGTCAATAAACGTTAACCTTTGACCAACCAACCTTTCTATTGCGCATTGCAAACTTTAAACCAGACCAAAGATGTGAATTGACTGCATGCATATGTATTGTTGCATTGTTTTGTTTTCTCACTAAGCCATGATGTGTGCTCACCCCCTCGACGTCAAATATTTTTAGTTGATGATGCAGGTACTACCGTTGAAGATTATGTTAATGCTCCAGTGTACGGGCACATGGCGGCGATAGAAGTTGAAGATGAAGTGGATACACATGACTCCTTTTGTGAGTGCAACTCATGTGTATTCGATTAGATTTTTAGTTTTCTTTATTTGGATTTATTAAAGACATGTATTTGATACTTATTTATGTCTTAGTTGATACAGAATAATTTGTTATTTAAATATTAATATCACAGTAGATTCTCAGTTCATTTTACTATAAGACTTCCGCTATTGTGTATTTACTCTGATTATGAATGTGGATATATGAAGTTTAGATCAGCCGGATACCGTCTGTACGAGATCCTGGTTGAACCGTTGGTTTGCTAGCGGTTCATCACACCATTCTGAAGTGTGCAAAATTGGGGTGTGACAGCATCACTATGGACTTCATCACCGCGTTACCATTGACTCCCTAAGTAGTTGACGAGGTTTGGGTGATTGTAGAGTGGTTGCATGATATGCGACCATACGTATTGACCCCACACCCTGTGGTCGCAGAAACTGAGACCACAGGTGCAGCCACACCTGCAACCACTCAGCTTCTGGAGGTCTGATTGATTTCAGATGGGACATTTAAACATTGTAATTAATGGATATGAACTCTAACTTAGAATCCATAAATTTATTAGGTTTTCAAGTGGTCCAAAAGTGATTTACAAAGCTTGGAAGAGGAACAACCATCGATCAAAGGTGAGGGAACAAGACCTAAACTAATTGGAAAATAATAAACTGTTTACTTTATTGAATCCAATGCCATGATTGATTCTATGCTTGTATGCTTGTAATGTGCATCTCATATGTCATCCAATATTCTTGCTATTACTATTCATGAATATTTAATTTTATTTATTTATAACATGATGATGATGATGATGATGCTAGGAATAGGCATGTGAATGTATGTGTGTGGTTGGTGTGTTGGATGCGAGTGGAGCATCACGAGGAGGATGTGGCATGGTGGTGTTTGACCTCATCACCAGACTCTAGCTCTATCTCTACTCAAGTCTTGCCCACTAACATCGTCGTATCGCTATTACCTTAAAGAACTATTACGTCGTTGGCACATATTTTTTTAAACCTCCCATAAAAACCATGTTCTGACTTTTCTCTGGAGAATATCCAACAACAGTTTCCATTGAATGAATAATGGACCCAGACCCTAAAAACAATAATGCTTTAGAATAGGCATGAGTGATCAAATGAAATAAAGCAGCTCATCAGGGGAGGTGGTCTCGGACCGTGTGGTCTCTGACTCTGTCAGGGGGCCTTAGCTCTATCTCTATGGACATATTGAGGGATGCTGAGGTGAGACCTTGGATACACTATTTGGCATTAGGATTGGTTAGTTTCGAGCCCAGTTTGTAAGCCCTCGCCAATAGGGGCTTACGTATTGGTATGGATAGGGCATCAGGGGAAGTGTTGGGGGTGTTTGATCCACACACTTTAACTCTATCTCTATTCCATGGTGGGTGCATATGGGACGGCAATGGTATTTGATCTATTAGGCAGATTCACACACTCGTGTATAAAGGTGCGGGGGCCACCAATCCTTTCTATAGCATACTGCAAACTTAAAAACTAGATCAAAGATATGAATTGAATGCATGCATATGTTTGTTGCAATGTTTTGTTTTCTCACTGAGCCATGATGTGTGCTCACCCTTTCGACATCGAATATTTTTATGTAGGTCCTGTTGTGGAAGATTACATGAACACGTCGACGAATGAATACGTAGCGGCGATGGACGTGGAAGCTATGGAAGAGGCGCATGATCCGTCATGCGAGTGTAACTCATGTGTTTTTTATTAGCTTAGTTGTTTAGTTATTGGAATATGTAATTGATTATTTTACTTTATTTTATGTCTTGAGGCATATTGGAGATAATTGGATACTTAATTATGCTATCACTGTTAGATACTTAGTTCATTAGTATTAAAGACTTCCGTTATCGTTTATTTACTCTGATTTTGCTTATGGAATGTATCTAGTTTAATTGAATGGGCACGACCTATATGAGATCTTAGTTGAACCATTGGTCTATGGATGGTTCATCACACCATTCTGGTTGGTTCAGAATTGGGGTGTGACAGAATGTTTGTGCAAGCTGAGTATGGGTCTAAGCCTCATGGTGGGTACTTCCTGCCTCTGCTGGAGAACCTACAACCTATGCCTCTAGTGACTGGCTACTTAGCTGGTCTCTGCTGGTGAACTTCGTCAACCCTGTCACTTTGCATACTGACTGTGTTCCCTATCTGAGCTCTCTATTAGGGAATATCTCTACACTATATCTCGTGTGCTTGGTCTTCTCTCAACTGTAGCTGCCCTCCTCATGGATGGCTCAGCCTACTCTGCTACATGTGAGGTGGATAACTGACTCATTTGTAACTCTATCATCTATGCTCTCAAGACTACAAACTCATATTCAAACTTGTCACAATCTTCAATCTCCATAATAAGCTGCTCCTTAAGGTGATTAGTTTTAACATCTAACTCTTCCACTTGTGCCCTTAAGATTGTGTTAGTTTTTTCTAGTTTCTTGTAGTCCTTATTTTTCATAGTAAACTATCCCTGGAGGTCTTCAATGTTCTTCTTATACTCCACTACTTGCATTTTCAACCCTATTATTCTCATCCTCCATTTTGGGGTGCTAGACTTTCTAGGCTTAGACAATTGTCTTCTCAACTCAGTGGTTTCCTCTGTCAGGCTTTTTATGGCCCTAATTGCATCCTTGAGGTTCTTGGATGCCTATTTATGACTATTCCATTCAACTTTATATGTTTCAAATAACTCCCTGTATACCTCTTCAAAGTCAACTTCTGCCTCTGACTCAGTTCCATCTGATTTTGTTATTAGTTGCTCTCCATCTTCATTACTCTCTTTTTTATCACCATCTTCATACAAGCCACTTAAGTTTGTCTATATCCCATTTAAAACTTACAGTTCTTGGCATCTCTGGCTTTGGCTTCTAGCTGACCAATTTTTTCTTTTTTGCTTTAGAAATGGAGGTGGTGGAGATTATGTCTCCAATACTGACAATCTGCCAAATGAAACAACCCAGTAATCCCATATAAGTTTGCATCCTCTTCTTCTAAGTTGCAAAGTCTATACTATCATACAAATATCTTGGAATGAACTTGGAAACTTCATCTAGTGCCATTATATCTTCAGAACCTACCAGAGCTAATTAAGCTGTTACTTGGAACCTTGCTTTGATACCAATTGTTGATCACAAGTTAACACTGAGACTGTGTGAATCAATGTCTTAAGAAATCTTCTCAAATAATTCCTTGAAGACAAATGTTGCCCTGAGCTGATGCTTTACTCACTGACCACAACCACACAATCAGTAAAACATAACCACACACATAGTCGTACGCACAACCACATCGCTACCATAGAGTGGCCAAGTCTACCATGTTGTGCACTCTCATCCTACAGGCCATTCCACTCACTTTACAATATACAAAATAGGCACATTTACACAGCATCCACAACACAAGTTATACATGGTTTACCAACATAGTGTATGATGGCTAGTTTATCGAGTAATGCCCTTCGGACTCTATATATACTCAATATGTTTTTTTAGTTGTACACACAACAGGGAGTACATACACCCAATTTACCCAGCATATAACCAGGAGGGAAAAAATGTGCCTACAATTCAAGTACCAAAGTACTAGTGTTCAGCACTCGTTGTACACACCAAGCTTAACCTACACCCACAGGAAGCTAACAATATCAATTTTTAGGCTAATGATTGTGTCATAGCCCATTATACAGAATCGAGCATAATATCCGAGTCAATCCATGTGGCTAACCCGAATACTTCCAAGAACATTAACCATATTGTTACAGTATAAATCCCACAGTTAACACAAGCAATATCCAATAAAATTAATAAAACAATAATAACATAGTGGAAGCACTTACTAAATAATAGATGCCAAAATCTAATGATACCATATCCCATACTATGTATCATGTTATCATTTACAAACCAATATTCTTCATCAAAATATTTACCATATCAGTTATACAAATACCCAAAGTCAAAAGAGTAAATATGTTACATATATTCTAATAGACCTCTTCGTTTATCAGCAAAAAGAATCATAATGTATCAAAATATTAGGGGAAGGAAGAAAGTAAGGGGAGGGCTACTTCATGCGTAGACACAGTCACTGCAGGTTTAGCCCTTGCTGTGCTCTCCACTGACATCAGCATCTTCGATGATCACACTTGCCAAAGGAGACTCCATAAAATCAGTAATTGATAGATCACCTATAGGAGAATCTGAAAAGAAGTGTCGACATGAGGATGAGCTCACATCCCAGCTCAGTGAGAAATCTAGTATCACATGCTATGCACATATAAAAACCAATGAGATGAATGTAATTTATTTTAGATTAGGTTTCAGGTTTGTGTTTCTACATCCTGGGCAAAGGTAGAAGTTGAATACAGGACCCTAGGCCGTGAGACTGCTTCTATAAGCTAACTCCCCCCTTGGGGACTCCCATCCTTACAGGGTTTATTGCCTCCCATCATAGACCTCACATACACCAGCTACCGTGCACCTACACATTACTGACACGCCAACTACCGCATACCCATAAGTCACTGGCTCCCCTAGGGTCTCCTAACCTTTGGGTATGCATGGCTATGCTAGTATCTATACCCCTACTAGAAGTGTGTAGGAAACAAGGAATGGCACCACCTATGTTTATTATGTTCATTCATTTTACTTTGGCTACCTATCAGTAGAAGTCCCTGGATCACCACTCCCATTGATCATTGTGCCCCCACTAGCATGTTGATATAACCATTGTGCTATCCACCAGTAGAGAACCCTAGCTCCACTCCCATGGATCACCATGTCTACCATTAGCGTATTTACAATTCCAAAGTGATTCATGAACCCATACTCCCATGTGTCACATGAACCACCATATATGATCGTAATCCAACATGACTCATGCACCCGCACACTTATGTGTCACGTAAGCCATCATACATGGTTGCATAAACAATAAATAAAACTATACTCTAACGGTAAACTCCGGCTCTACTCCCATGGATCACCGTGCTTCCGCTTGAGCTTAGCATCAACAATGTAACCCATGTATTGTACTCCCATACTCTACACATCTACCATACCCAATGTAAGACCCGCATCAATCTAACCCGGTCTTATCACCTTGAACTAGGTTTACCCGTCATGGTCGAGTCAAATGGACCAAGGGCGTGAAAAAGATCGAGATCCCAGGTATCAAATCGACCCAAAAACACTTAAAATAGGGGGAGGGTCACATACCCAGCTAAGCAGGGTCGGACCTCCCAAAAATAGAAAGTCAGACCCTCAGTTTTGAAGGGAGGGTCGGACAGCTTAGAACCCTAGGGTCGACGGGATCATCGACCCTCCCATCGACCCTCGGTTACCGTAGGAAATAGAATTAGGAAATTTCTTAATTTTCAATTGGGATTCTTTCCTAATCTCAAAGGGACTTATTTTAGGATGTTCCTACTCTATTTAAAGGACGTCCCTAAGCCACTTTCACTCCTTTTACAACCCTCATTGAATTGAGAGAAAGAGAAGAGAAGGAGAAGAGGAAGAAGAGAAACAAGGAAGAGAATTAAGCCAAAAGAGAAGAGTTGCAGAGAAGGATTATTCTTCTCAGGTATGGATACTAATTCCATGAGTTTCGACAGACCTTAGGTTAGTTATTGTTGAGAGTGTGATCTTGGAGAAACCCAAACCATCAATCTATGGTTAGGTTTTCATGGAATACCATAGGAGAATACATGAAAACTATTTTAGATGGATTATACATGGTTTCAGACCATGGAATAAATGTAGAATGGAATGTAGGAGCAAGCCATAGGATCCCAAACACGAAGAATGGATTAAAAGAGGGAAAGGGACCAAAGTGCACAGAGGGTTGCACCGAGGGTCGATGACCATCCAACCCTAGGTGATATTGACCATCGACCCTCAGTGTTTGAGAAGTTCAGAGTTTGGGGAGGGTCGCACCGAGGGTCGATCAGGACTCCGACCCTACCTCCGACCCTCAGTTAACAGCATGGTTTTTAAATTCAGAATTAATTCTAATTAAATTTTATCGGCTTTGTTAGGTCTTCTAGCAATATAATAACATTGTAAAGGTGATTCTAAAGCTTGGAAAAGTATCTATTAGCAAGCTAAGGTGAGAAACCAGAACTCCAAACTAATTGGTTAATAACAAAACTGTTTTTTATTTTCTTGAGTCCTATGCCATGCCTGATTCTATGCGAATATGTTTGTAATGTGCATACAGTATGCCATCCAATATTTCTATTACTTGTTCATGCATACTTTATTGTTTATAACATGATGATGCTGATGATGATAGGAATAGGCATGTGCTTGTATGTGTGTGGTTGATGTACTTGATGCGAGCGAGTATCAGGGGGGTGTGATGAGAACGTAAATAAACATTAAACTTTGGCGGGTCTCAGCACATTAGCTCTATCTCTAACTCAAGTCTTGTGCATTGGCATCGTCATATCGCCATTACTTTAGCAGAACTATTATGTCGTAGAGTATCATATGGGCATTCCGAGGGATCTTTGGGGTGAGGCCTTGGATACACTTTTTGGCATTAGGATTGGTTAGTTGCGAGCCCAGTTTGCAGCCCTCACTAACAGGGGCTTACGTATTGGTATGGCAATATATAGCAATAACCGTTAACCTTTGTTATATATTGTCATGATTGGGTGCATGTGAGTTAACGATAAACGTGATCTTTGGGTAACGTCACACACTCGTGTATAGAAGCGGAGTCAATAAACGTGACCTTTGGCTACCTAAACCTTTCTATTGCATACTGCAAACTTTAAAACCGGACCAAAGATATAAATTGACTTTTTGCATGCATATGTATTATTGCATTGTTTTGGCTACTCACCGAGCCGTGTTGTGTGCTCCCCCTCGAAGTCGAATATTTTTAGTTGATGATGCAGGTTCTACCGTTGAAGATTTTATAAATGCTTCTACGCACGGGAACGGTAGCGGCAATGGAAGTTGAAGCTGAAGTCGATACACATGACTCCTCTTGCTAGTGCAACTCATGTGTATTTGATTAGCATTTTCTTAGTTTTCTTTATTTGGATTTAATAAAGACATGTATTTGATATTTAATATTTATGTCTCAGTTGATACAAAATAATTTTGCTATTTTATATTACTATCACAGTAGATCCTCATTTCATTTTAATATAAGACTTCCGCTATTGTGTATTTACTCTGATTATGATTACGGATGTGTGTAAGTTTAGATAACGCAGGGATAGCCTATTTGAGATCCTAGTTGGACCGTTTGTTTATTACCAGTTCATCACATCATTCTGAATAGTGCAGAATTGGGGTGTGACAACTTGGTATCAGAGCATCTCAGGCCTTGCCCGCTGAACTAACATACATTCGAGACAATTGTGAATTGAGATAGGATAAAAGTAAAAACAGTAATATTAACACACTATAAGCACAATTGATGATTGAGACCAAATTTAAAAAGAGAATAATGCATCTATTAAAGGGGAAACAAGTTATGTACAATGAGAGAGAGAAACAAAATGTATATACATAACTAAAGCGGAGTACAGTCCACAACCCGGACAGTTACTCTGTAGTACAAGAAAATAAATACAATCATGAAGCTGGAGGTGAAGGAGGAGGCGACGCCTCACGATCTTGGTCATAGTCCTCAGCATAGACTCTAGTCAACCAGGCTATCTGAGTCTGGGTCGTCTGTATACTAGCAGTGAGATCGGCTACCCTCCGATCAGTCGTACGCTGTACCTCTATAAGATCTCCAATCCATGTGTTTGATATGCACTGGGCGGCTAACAGCTCATCCACTCTCACACGCTGAGCGTCTAGCAACTCCTCCATCCTCAGATCAGATCTGCGCTGAGCCTCCCTGATCTCCTGCAGCATCTCCACCATGTCAGAAGGTGGGAGTGAAGGACCAGCCGCATGCGAAGGACCAGCCTCAGGTGCAGGAGCCGCCGCAGAGGAAGTGCCAACTCCAGCCTCATGTGTAGGGGAAGGCGGTGGTATCAAGTCGACATCCATATACATACGGTCACCATCGTCGATGGGATCCACACGAGCTCTAGCAGTGGCAGCAGCAGCCTCAGCATCAGCCATCTCGATACGAGTGTGAGGTCGCACCATCGCGTTCCTCTCCTCATCACTAACTTGGGCTTCCCGCATACCCATCTTGCAGATTGCCTCCCAATCTAGAGGCGATGAGAAGGTCTTCTCCTGGATCTTCTCATCTACCAGGTCAACCCCCAGACGGGTTAGTAGCACTGTAATCATGCGTCCATAGGGTAGATTACCCCTATGACCGGACAATGTAGCACTAATCATAGTCCGCATAATGATGTATGGAAGGCAGACGGGCTGTCGAGTGCATATACTGTATATCAGGAACTGGGTCAGCTGAGAAACCCTCCCATAGTGCCCACTCTGCGGGATCAGATTATGTTGGATAATCTTGCAGAAGACCCGTGGAGCTAGACGCAGATAACAAGCTCTCATCTGCCAACGTTCAGGTCATAGCAGCTGGTTGTCGATCTCTGCCCTCATCTCCATAGAAACAAACTGTGGCTCTCCAGGTGCACAGTACACCATGGGGCCATCATAGGGAATGCCCAGCAGATCGGCCAGTTGCCGATAGTCAACTGAAATGTGCACCCCTTTAACATAACTGGTGATGCGCAACTCCTGACCATGCTCAACGTCATTGGAATTCCCCACCACTTGGAGATTACAATAGAACTGGTGCACCAAATCTGGACATGTGCAAGCGTCGTAGGTGATGACAGGGAGCCACCCCATATCACCAAATGCCCTCTCTACGTTGAACAAGGCTAACTCAGCCAAGTTCACCATACGACCACCTTCCACTTTCTTACGGGCATAGTCGGCATACTGTGCCTCGGCTTCATTAGAACGGAAGCGAAGTGGATCACTCACTCTGGGTACCTTGGTACGAGCCATGGTATCTGCAAATTAAGAAAGAGAAGGAAAACAAGGGGTTAATAGGATAAAAAAATCCAAAATTGATTTGATAACGACATAAGTTGACCATAAAGCCCCATTTCTCACCATACAAGTGGGCATGAAAACTTACGTAGGTCTAAACATACCCTACAACCCACATTCATTAGGAAATTTTAACTGATGATGTCCAATTTGAAGAAATTCAAGAAAAATAAAAAATGTCGACAAATTAGGGCAAAAAGGGAAAAATTCAAGTTTCTCGATAACCAACCGATGAAACTCAGAAATTTTTGAGGGCTTTCGTTCCTCGAGACACCAATAACAAAAGCCCCCAATAAAAATAGAATTTTTACGGTTGGAAAAAGTTTAATTTGAAAAATACAAGTTAAATGGACAAAAACCTAGAAATGGAAACATAAAAACAGGTAAAAATGAGAAGACATACCTGTAGGGATGATGTGGACGTCGAAACCCGGACTAAAATCGACCCACAACAGTGGAGTAGCACTGTAGGAACTCAGAGAGGAGAGGCGAGTCAAAATGGGAGGGAAATAATAAGAAATGACCCAAAATCGGATCTTAAAAATCTGATTTTTAGTCTGAGGGTCGAACAATTCGACTAGAACAATCGACCCTCGAATCGACCCTCCCATCGACCCTCGGCTCTCAGGAATCTGACAGAAAACTAAGGATCGGAACTGAGGGTCGGATACCCATCGACCCTCGCATCAACCCTCAGCTCTCGGGAAGAACAAGTCATTCCCAGGGTCGGATACCAAGGGTCGAACATACCATCGACCCTACCCTGCATAGAAAAGACAGTATTTTTTTTATAAAATGAGTTAGAATTGGAATTGATTATCGATTAGTGTGCCTACATGAAATATAAATGACTTCTCACCTATTTTGGATAATTTTCAGGCACCACCAATCACATAAAGGAATTATGTCTGAATGTAGAGTAACCCGACAGACCCGGAATGCAGTTCCACCACCACCACCCGTGGAGGAGACTAGTCAGGAAAATAATTATGCACCGGGTAATCCAGAACCGGCAAACCCTACAAATTTGCCACCTCCACCACCAGAGCTAACAACCGTGGTGATGAATCTAGCACAACAGCTGCAGCAGATGCAACACGCACAGGCTCAGATGCAAGTTGCCATGGGCATTATGTTTCAAGCCACTCAGGCTGCACCCATGCACACAGGACAAGCCAGTGCAGCACCGGTGGGTAACCACCCAGCTCCTCAGACACCTCAACAACCTGCTGCACAGATTCCAGTGCAGGTTCCGGAAGCAGCTTAGGGTAATTACCAGTATCCACCCCATATGTTTGGGGCAAATCCCCAAAATTAGTTGGACCACTCTCGACTAGTGGAGAGATTCTTGAAGATGAAACCCAAGGAATTCAACGGCAAACCGTCTGATCCGTTGTGGCCAGCACACTGGATAGACGAGATGGAGAAAAATTTTCTCATGATGACTATCACAGAGGAAGAGAAAGTATTATGTGCCACCTTCATGCTCAAGGGCGACGCACATCATTGGTGGAAATCCACGAAGGCATATCTACTGACCAAGCACGCCCTACTAACTTGGGCTATATATAAAGAAGCCTTCTTTGAGAAATATTTTCCACGGAGCTTCAGAGATTCGATGGAGAAGGAGTTTCTGAGTCTTTATCAGGGACAGATGTCAGGGATGCGTACCAACAACGTTATGAAGAGCTATTTTTCTTTGCACCACTGAGTATGCAAGAAGAAGAAACCAAAACCCGTAGGTTTCTCACGGGACTGAGAGGAAACATCAGAGAACATGTTCTGGGCTTAGAAAAGAGAATTTATAATGAAACTGTCCAGATTGCTCGAGTTATAGAATCGAGCCAGAAGGAGAGTTATTTTACTCAGAACAAAGGCATCAAAAGGCCAGCCGGAAATTCTTACAACGGAGGCAATAACAGGATATATAAGCCTTTCCGTCCTCAGAATTTTACTACTGCAACCAAGACTACTTCAGCAGCTCAACCTCAGCCAAAGCCAAATTCTGAAAGCCCGAAGTGTTTTAACTGCAACCAACCGGGACATATGGCAAGAGAGTGCCCTAAGCCCAAGAAGCAATTCCATCAGAGATGGGTATATGTTGTTACGTCCGAGGATGCGGCTGCATCACCCCATGTGGTCACAGGTATGACTGAAACTTTTTAAAGTTGTAATTACATTGTATGAGCATGTAGACTATGTAAAATAAGTTAGAGGTATCGTACCTATAAATGGCATGCCCGCCAGAGTACTCTTTGATTCCGGAGCTACTCATTCCTTTATATCAGTGGCATTTGGAAAGAAGATAAATTTACCCATCAAAACATTAGACTACAAATTACTTGTACGATCACCGATGGGGTTAGAAGTGGAATTAGAGAAAGGTTATGGACCATGTCCAGTTCTCATTGGAGAGAAGACCTTAGATGCAACCTTGATACAACTGGAGATGGCAGACTTTGATGTCATCTTGGGAATGGACTGGTTAGCTCGGCATTCTGCAAATCTATTATGCGCCGAAAAGAAGCTAACGTTCAAAGACAAAGAAGGAGCAGAATTTAGTTTCTCGGGAACCAAACTTCCCCGGAGACGCAAGCTCATACTTTCAGCACTAAAGGCTAAGAAGTGCCTTGAGAAGGGGGCAGTCGGGTATCTAGTGTCAGTGGTTGACTTAACTAAGGAAGCACCACGAATGGTAGACATTGACGTCGTGCAAGACTACCCTGACATATTTTTGGAGGAACTACCCGGATTACCACCCGACCGAGCCACAGAGTTTGTGATAGACCTTATACCTGGAGCTGCACTAGTGTCAAAAGCACCTTATAGAATGGCTCCTACTGAACTGAAGGAATTAAAAGTGCAACTACAAGAACTGCTGGACAAGGGTTATATTCGACCTAGTATATCTCCATGGGGGACACCGGTGTTGTTCGTAAAGAAGAAGGATGGTAGCGTTCGATTATGCATCGACTATCGGGAGTTGAATAAACTAACAATCAAGAATCGATACCCACTACCTCGGATCGATGACTTGTTCGATCAGTTACAAGGAGCAAAAGTATTTTCTAAGATCGACCTTCGATCAGGCTATCATCACTGAAGATTAAAGAAGGTGATATTCAAGACAAAGATTCGAGACCGTGATATGGACATTATGAATTTTTGGTTATGTCTTTCGGATTAACTAATGCACCGCAACGTTCATGGAACTTATGAACCGAAGTTTTCCACGATATGTTGGATACGTCGGTTATAGTATTTATTGATGATATATTGGTATACTCCAAGGACGAGGAAACCCATATCAAGAACCTAAACGCAGCCCTACAGCGTTTAAGGAAAGAGAAGTTATATGCCAAATTTTCAAAGTGCGAGTTTTGGCTAAGTAAAGTCGACTTCCTAGGCCATGTAGTATCCGCTGAAGGAATCAAAGTGGACCCCAGCAAGATCGAGGCTATTGTAAAGTGGGAAGCACCAAAGAGCGTTTCAGAAATCAGAAGTTTTCTGGGTCTAGCTGGTTATTATCGAAGATTCGTAGAAGACTATTCTCGGATTGCCGTACCTCTCACCAGTTTGACTAAGAAAGGTGAAAAGTTTGTGTGGACGGATAAATGTGAGAAGAGCTTCCAGACATTGAAGTCCAGATTGATATCCGCCCCGATTTTGACTATTCCTATTCCGAGACGGGACGTTTACCTTATACACCGATGCGTCGGGATTGGGATTAGGATGTGTGCTTATGCAAGGAGAGCAAGTATTTACGTATGCCTCGAGACAGTTGAAGGTACATGAGAAAAATTACCCTACTCATGATTTGGAGTTAGCGGCAGTAGTACATGCTGTCAAGATATGGAGACATTACCTATACGGGGAGAAATTCAAGATTAAGTCGGACCATAAAAGTCTTACTTATTTATTTAATCAGAAGGAGTTGAATATGAGACAAAGAAGATGGTTGGAACTATTGAAAGACTATGATTGTGATATCCAGTATCATCCGGGAAAGGCGAACGTGGTAGCGGATGCATTAAGCAGAAAAGCAATTATAAAATCTCAAGGAGAAGTTAGCACGACTGTAGCAATGTGTACTATCAGAAGGGTATTCAATCACGGCAACGAGCAGTATGTGATAGATACAACGGATGGATCAGCCAACCAAGGGTTTATTCATCGGTTTTTAAATATGTTCGCGGCATTGAAGATTATACCGGATATAGTGGATGAAGTGAAGACAGCTATCAAAGTAGATCCTTATCTGAGAACAGTACAAGAAGATATTGAGAAAGGTAGGACCAACCCTGAGTTCACCTTGGATGACGAGAAGGTACTGAAATACAAAGAAAGAATATGTGTACCTGAAACGAAAAGTGCAGACATTAGACACCGACTGATGAAGGAAGCCCACACCACCATCTATTCGATACATCCTGGAAGTATAAAAATGTATCATGACCTAAAGAAACTATATTGGTGGAGGGGGATGAAAGTAGATGTAGCTAAGTTCGTGTCCCAATGCCTAAATTGTCAGAAGGTAAAGGCTGAACGACAAAGACCTGCAGGACTGTTGTAGCCATTATCGGAACCAGCATGGAAATGGGACTGTATCACTATGGACTTCGTCACAGGGCTACCATTGACTCCTCGAGTAGTTGACGCAGTTTGGGTGATTGTGGACCGTCTGACTAAAACAGCTCGCTTCATACCTATACGACCTCAGTATACACTAGAAAGGTTAGCGAAGCTGTATGTGGATAATATTGTTCGGTTACATGGTGTTCCAGAAAGCATTGTGTCTGATAGAGATCCACGATTTACTTCCAAGTTTTGGGAGGGATTGCAAAAGGCTATGGGTACAGCGTTGAAGTTCAGTACTGCTTTCCACCCACAGACAGATGGACAGTTAGAGCGTACAATCCAGATTCAAGAAGATATGCTACGAGCATGTGTAATTGATTTCAAAGGGTCATGGAATGAAAAGTTACCATTGATCGAGTTCGCGTATAACAACAACTATCAGGCTACTATACAGATGTCACCTTATGAAGCACTGTATGGCAGGAAGTGTCGAACTCCCTTGTTTTGGAATGAAGTTGGAGAACGTAGTATTGTTGGACTGGAATTTGTTAAAGAGACTTACCGAGTGGTCGACATCATCAAGGAAAGAATGAGAACAGCTCAGAACCGTCAGAAGCAATATGCAGACACTCGACGAAGAGATCTGGAGTTCGTCGTAGGTGATAAAGTATTTTTGAAGGTATCGCCTATGCTAGGATTGAAGAGGTTCGGACAGAAAGGGAAACTAAGTCCAAGATATGTCGGGCCATATGAAATTCTAGCTAAGCGTGGACAAGTGGCTTATCAGTTAGCACTACCACCATCTATGTCAAGTGTGCATGACGTATTTCACATTTCCCTATTGAAGAAGTATGTCAAAGACCCAACGCATGTTTTGGCAGTGGATTTGCTGGAATTGACTGATGATTTGACATTTGAAGTAACACCAACAGAACTCACTAGTCGAAAGGTTCAACGTCTACGCAATAGAGATATCTACTATGTTAAGGTCACATAAAAAAGTAGAGACATAGAAGAGATTACATGGGAAGAAGAGAATGCTATGCGAAAGCAATACCCTCACTTGTTTGATTCAGAAGATACGTACAATTTCGAGGACAAAATTTTTATAAGTTGGGGGGAGTTGTAAGACCCGTGTCAATCTAACCCGGTCTTACCACCTTGAACCAGGTTTACCCGTTATGGTCGAGTCAAATGGACCAAGGGCGTGAAGGAGATCGAGATCCCAGGTATCAAATCGACCCAAAAATACTTAAAATAGGGGGAGGGTCGCATACCCAGCTACGCAGGGTCGGACCTCCCAAAAACAGAAAGTCAGACCCTCAGTGTTGAAGGGAGGGTCGGGCAGCTTAGAACCCTAGGGTCGACGGGATCATCGACCCTCAGTTACCGTAGGAAATAGAATTAGGAAATTTCCTAATTTTTGATTGGGATTCTTTCCTAATCTCAAAGGGACTTATTTTAGGATGTTCCTACTCTATTTAAAGGACATCCCTAAGCCACTTTCACTTCTTTTACAACCCTAATTGAATTGAGAGAAAGAGAAGAGAAAGAGAAGAGGAAGAAGAGAAACAAGGAAGAGAATTAAGCCAAAAGAGAAGAGTTGCAGAGAAGGATTATTCTTCTCAAGTATGGATACTAATTCCATGAGTTTCTACAGACCTTAGGTTAGTTATTGTTGAGAGTGTGATCTCGGAGAAACCCAAACCATCATTCTATGGTTAGGTTTTCATGGAAAACCATAGAAGAATGCATGAAAACTATTTTAGATGGATTATACAAGGTTTCAGACCACGGAATAAATGTAGAATAGAATGTAGGAGCAAGCCATAGGATCCCAAACACGAAGAATGGATTAAAAGAGGGAATTGGACCAAAGTGCACACAGGGTCGCACCGAGGGTCGATGACCATCCGACCCTAGGTGATATTGACCATCGACCCTCAGTGTTCAGGAAGTTCAGAGTTTGGGGAGGGTCGCACCGAGGGTCGATCAGGACTCCGACCCTACCTCCGACCCTCAGTTAACAGCATGGTTTTTAAATTTGAAATTAATTCTAATTAAATTCTATCGACTTTGTTAGGTCTTCTAGCAATATAATAACATTGTAAAGGTGATTCTAAAGCTTGAAAAAGTATCTATTAGCAAGCTAAGGTGAGGAACCAGAACTCCAAACTAATTGGTTAATAATAAAACTGTTTTCTATTTTCTTGAGTCCTATGCCATGCCTGATTCTATGCGAATATGTTTGTAATGTGTATACAGCATGCCATCCAATATTTCTATTACTTGTTCATGCATATTTACTTTATTTTTTATAACATGATGATGCTGATGATGATAGGAATAGGCATGTGCTTGTATGTGTGTGGTTGATGTACTTGATGCGAGCGAGTATCAGGGGGGCTGTGATGAGAACGTCAATAAACGTTAACCTTTGGCAGGTCTCAGCACTTTAGCTCTATCTCTAACTCAAGTCTTGTGCATTGGCATCGTCGTATCGTCATTACTTTAGCAGAACTATTATGTCATCGTAGAGTATCAGGGGAGGTGGTCTCGGTCCTTGTAGTCTCTGACTCTACCGGGGGGCCTTAGCTCTATCTCTATGGGCATTCTGAGGGATGCTGGGGTGAGACCTTGGATACACTTTTTGGCATTAGGATTGGTTAGTTACGAGCCCAGTTTGCAGCCCTCGCTAACAGGGGCTTACGTGTTGGTATGGAAATATATAGCAATAAACGTTAAACTTTGTTATATACTGTTCATGGTTGGGTGCATGTGAGTCGACGATAAACGTGATCTTCGGGTGACGTCACACACTTGTGTATAGAGGCGGGGTCAATAAACGCGACCTTTGGCTACCTAAACCTTTCTATTGCATACTGCAAACTTTAAACCGGACCAAAGATATAAATTGATTGCATGCATATGTACTGTTGCATTGTTTTGGCTACTCACTGAGCCATGATGTGTGCTCACCCCTCGACGTCGAATATTTTTAGTTGATGATGCAGGTTATACCGTTGAAGATTATATGAATGCGTCTGCGTACGGGAACGTGGCGGCAATGGAAGCTGAAGCTGAAGTAGATACACATGACTCCTCTTGCGAGTGCAACTCATGTGTATTCGACTAGATTTTCTTAGTTTTCTTTATTTGGATTTAATAAAGACATGTATTTGATAATTAATTATGTCTTAGTTGATACAGAATAATTTTGCTATTTAATATTACTATCACAGTAGATCCTCAGTTCATTTTAATATAAGACTTCTGCTATTGTGTATTTACTCTGATTATGATTACGGATGTATGTAAGTTTAGATAACGCGGGGATAGCCTATTTGAGATTCTGGTTGAACCGTTGGTTTATTAGCGGTTCATTACATCATTCTGAATAGTGCAGAATTGGGGTGTGACACCCAAACAATTAAACAACATTCATTGTTATTATTATACAAAATGCATGCTTATAGAATAAAAATAAAATAAACAAACCATGTTATAACTTGTAACCTAAGCATGTTACTATAAAAATTAGACATGTGAGAATGCCCTATGTCTACGGAGTAGACCCCTCACATGATAACACTAGGTAGTACCGCAGTAATAACCGAAGCACTACAATGAAACTTCACAACCGATTGATCTCAATACCTATTAAAGCATATAATGATTCATTAGTTGATTATGTAGCTTTTAACCAGCATTTATAAGACTTATTTATCTATACACGGGTCCCAAGACAAGCTAGGAACCCAAGGGTTGGTCTCCCAAGCAATCGGTTGGCCATCCAGTTTAATAACCTTTGGTGGGAGTGGGGTTTCAGAAGGTTTGCCTGTCCCATTGCCGAGTAAACGGTCATCCAACAAAGCCACCTTTAGGCATTAAGCCTAAACGGTCGAACGATGTCTGAACGGATGTACTGCTAAACTGGTTGATCGATAATTGGTAGTGGTCGATTGGTTTGGCTACGGTCTGACAAACCAGGCCTTCGGCCTTGGGGATAGAATGGTCAAGGCTACCGGCTTAGGGCCTCTGTTGAACCGTTCTATCGGTTCAGCCTAGAATCCCTTTATGTGTTCGAAGCTTGGTTCCTAAGCTTGGAAACTTGGTTTCCACTTCAATACACACCAAATCGTTAATGGGAAGCTCTTTCCCACCATTTACAGCTACAATGGGAGCCATTTATGACCCCATAAGCTCCATTAATAGAGGTGGGTGTCAAAACCTAACTTCCTAAGCCATTAATGGTAAACCCCGTTAATGGAGTTTAACCACCCTAGTTCCAACATTAAAACCCGCCAACTAAATGAAATGGTGGAGATTCATTTGACTTACTTCCCAAGGATGGAAATAGGGCTTGGAGCTTGAGCTTCAAGTCTTTCCTTCTTCCTCTTCCCTTATCTTTTCTCTTTCTCTTTCTTTCCCATGACTCCAAGAAGTGGAAAATGAGGGTTTGCCCTCATTTATATAGAACAAGAGAAGAAATTAAAGCGGGTCCTTTGATCATAATCAACTGGTTGGTGATGACGGTTGAATGGTCATCCGGTTGGTCATCTGGTTGGGCTTAAAATAGCCATTCAAGACAACTAAATGGCCCACAAGTTTTGGGACACACATACGCACCTCCTAGGGTCCATTAGGGTACCTTACCTTACTATTTAGGAGTAATGAAACATACCTAGGATTCAAATATTATCATCGGATCTACATCATGTGCTCCGTTTATCAGTAAGTTGAGACCTAACACAAGAAGGAATCCGAGTTAGTAAGGGATTCTGGATGTGAGTCTCACAATCCCCCCAACTTAAAAGAATTTTGTCTTCTTAACAAAATTAAGACGTACCTGAATCATTAAAAAATGCAGATACTTTTCCGGCATTGCAATTTCAATTTTCCAAGTGGCTTCTTCAATAGCATAACTGCGCCAAAGAACCTTCACATAGGGAATGGAATGGTTCCACAGTTGTTGTACCTTTCTGTCTAAAATGGCCAATCTGATGAACTTCTATACTGAGGACATGGGATGGATCATGAACGTACTTCTTCAAGAGGGAGATGTGAAATAGGTCATGAACATCAGATAGCACAGGAGGCAAGGTCAATTGATATCCCACTTTATTACTTCTCTTTAAAATCTCATATGGACCAATATATCTGGGACTTAGTTTCCCTTTCTTGCCAAAGCGTCAAATATCACGGTGGGGCGGCACCGTGAGGAAAACTTTATCACCAACCTGGAACTCTAAGTCCTTACGCCGAACATCAACATAACTCTTTTAATTACTCTGAGCTGCCTTGATCCTTTTTTTGATCAGATCCACTTTGTCACAAGTGTCCTGTATAATATCCAGGCCTAAAATTCTATGCTCACCTACTTCAATCCATTATAATGGAGTCCTACATCTCCTACCATATAGTACCTCATATGGAGCAATGCCAAGTGTAGCTTAGTAGCTATTATTGTAGGCAAACTCAATTAATGACAGGTACTTGTCCCAGCTACCTTTGAAATCTAAAGCGCAGGCCTGAAGCATATCTTCCAATATTTATACTGTGATTGTTCATCAGTCTCTGGGTAAAATACAGTACTGAACTTTAACTGTATACCCATTACTTTTTGTAAACTATCCCACAGCTTTGACGTGAATCTTGGATCTCTATCTGACATAATGCTTGTCGGTACATCATGCAATCTCACTATGTTATCCACATAGAACTTGGCTAGTCTATCCATGGGGTACGTTGGCCTCACAGCTACAAAACGGGCTACCCTTGTAAGACGGTCCACGATTATCCAAACTGCATCAACGTTGTTTGGCGTCATGGGTAATCTTATCATAAAATCCATGGTAATATGATCCCATTTCCATTCTGGGATCGGCAATGGCTGCAGTAGCCATGTTGGTCTCTGTCTATCTGCCTTCACTTGTTGACATGTAAAGCACTTGTACACGAAGGTTCCCACATCGGCCTTTATACCTCTCCACCAGTAGAATGTCTTCAAATCTTGATACATCTTGGTACTACCAGGATGCATGGTGAAGGAAGATGAGTGTGCTTCAATCAAAATGCTCTCGTTCAGTCCCTTAGAACTTTTTGGTATACAAATTCGGTTCCTATATCTGACCATCCCTTCACACTCTAGAGAAAAGTCTAGATCTTGCTTCCCATTTTTGAGATCATGCTTAAGAGTCTTCAAATATGTATCATTAACGATTGCCTCTTTAATTTGGTCCATCAAGACGGGCTAAACTGTTAACTCACTGAATAACGTTGCTATTGCTTCAAATCAATCTGTGGTCAAAGCATTTGTAGTGGAAGCTTCCCCATCAGGTGAAAGAGCAGAGATCAATGCGTAAGCCATATAACGTCCCTCGCCAGGGTTAACAGAATGAACGTGAAGATCCCAAGATGCCACTAACGCTTTCTGGCTCAAAGTGTCCGCTACCACATTGTCTTTCCCTGGGTGGTACCTGATGTCATAATCATAATCCTTTAATAGTTCCAACCATCTCCACTGTCTCATGTTCAGATCCTTCTGATTGAAGAGATGAGTCAAACTCTTATGATCTGCATGATGTAGAACTTTTCCCCATATAGGTAATTCCTCCATATATTCAAGGCAAAGACAATTGCAGCAAGTTCCAAATCATGAGTAGGATAGTTCTTTTCGTGAACCTTCAATTGCCTAGAGGCATAGGCAACCACCTTTTCATCTTGTATAAATACGTAACTTAACCCATACTTGGATGCGTCAGGGTACACTGTGAATGAAGCCCTCTTAGATGGAAGAGTCAAAACTGGAGCAAATATCAATTTCTCTTTGAGAGTTTGAAATCTTTATTCACACTTGTCAGTCCATTCAAATTTTATTCCCTTCTTGGTTAATCCAATTAGTGGTATCACTATACGGGAAAACCCCTTAATGAAACGTCGATATTAGTCGACCAATCCAAGAAAACTTGACTTTGGTCACAGAAGTGGGTGTCTTCTAGTCCATGACTGCACTAACCTTACTGGGGTCCACTTCTAATCCTTCAATTGATATGACATCCCCCAAGAATGCCACTTGTGTCAGTCAATTTGTACTTCTTGAATTTGGCATACAACTTTTCCTATCTTAGCTTCTGTAGTGCTAACCTAAGGTGTTCTGCATGAGTTGCACCATTGGGTGAGTAGATGAGGATGTCATCGACAAATACGATGACGAACTTATCTAAGAACTCATGGAAAACCTGATTCATAAGTTCTGTGAATGATGCTGGAGCGTTTGTCAATCCAAAGGACATGACCAAGAACTCAAAGTGGCCATACCTTGTTCTAAATGTGGTCTCGCATATATCACTCCCCTTTATCTTCAATCGATGATAGCCTGACCGTAGGTCTATCTTGGAGAATACACTTGCCCCTTGGAGTTGATCAAATAGATAATCGATTATGGGCAAGGGATACTGGTTCTTAATTGTCAACTTATTCAGCTCTCGATAATCTATGCACAGACGGACACTACCATCCTTCTTCTTCACAAATAACACTGGTGCTACCCATGGTGATATGCTAGGCCAGATGAAACCTTGTTCAGAAGGTGCACTTTGAGTTCCTTCAACTCAATGGGAGCCATATGGTAAGGAGCTTTTGAAGCTGGAGTTGCTCTTGGAACTAGGTCAATAACGAACTTTATTTCTTGATCTGGGGGTAGACCAGGTAGCTCCTTAGGAAATACATCTGAAAACTCATTGACCATTGGTATGTCTTCCATTCTTGGCAGTTGGGCCTCTGTGTCTAGCATTGAAACCAAGTAACTCTCACAGCCTTGGTGCAACAGTTTTGAGGCTTGTATTACCTTTAAAAATAGCTTGTGGCATTCTTGTTCTTGCCCCCAGTGTAGACAAATGCTTATTCAATGGTAAGCTAGAATAAGATCCGCCACTTGGAACATAGAACATTGGCTTGGTGCTTCGCCAACCAATTCATTCACAGGATAACCTTAAAGTCCTTCAACTCGAAGCAGACTAGATTGGCTTCCATAACTTTATCCCCTATGACCACATTGCATAGTCCATAATAGTCTTCAAGACTAGATTTCATCCCCATAGGTGTATGTACTTTTAATTTGCATTTCATCTTGCGAAAAGGCATCCCCAATTTAGCGGTGAATGTCGGAGATACTAAGGAGTGCGTAGCTCCAGAGTCAAACAATACACGCACAGGTATGCCAGAAATAGAAATAGTACCTACACATGTATTTTCATGAGTTACTATATGCCATGCAAGATGGTTCTTACTTTACAAATTTAAAATACCTGTGATGACTCCAGATGATCCCTCAGCTTCTTCAGCAGATAGGGATGTGCCTTGCCTTGACCTGGTGGTAGTGCTTTCTTTAGTTCTTGGCAAGCTCTTACGAAATAGGCCATCTTGCCATAGTTATAACACATACCATATGGCATAGATAAAGTAGTAGAGGTTGTAGGCCTAGGATGAGTTGTCTTGGGTGCAAATACAGCTGGCTTGCTTTGACTCGAGGTCAAAGTACTATAGGTGGGCCTCACTATAGAAGGAGCAGAGGAAGCCGCCACTGAAGAGATCAAAAACTGAGCACGAAAAGGCTTGTTAGCACCCTGGTTATCTGTGAAGCTCATAGATCACTTTTGGCATTGATAATTTTGGCAGTATCCTTTTTTCACACTTTTTGCCACTTACATGGCGTCACTGTACTCTGTCAACCGCATAGATTCTACTATAACCTTGAGGTCTTCCCTCAAGCCTTGCATAAACCTCTTCAACTTAGGCTCTTCTTCCCTCATTGAAACCAGAGAGAAATAAAACAACTCTTCGAACTTCTATTGATATGCCTCAACAGATGAGCCCCCTTGCAGTAGGTTGAGGTACTCCACCTCTTTTCTATCTCTGAAGTTCTGGGGGAAGAAGTTCTTGTAGAACGCTTCCTTGAAGATTTGTCGTGTAATTTCTCCATAGCATCGAATAAGGGTGGGTTGAATGCCCTTCCACCAATCATACAGTACTCCCTATAGCTAAAAAGTGGCACACAATAACTTCTTTGCCTCAGTGCACATAAGAGTCTCCAGAGTCTTCTCCATCGCCTGAATCTAGATTGCAGGCTGCATTGTGTTCATCCCCACACCAGTGAATTTCAATGGGTGCATCCGCTGAAAGTTATTCATTACCTTCCCTCTATCAACCTGAGGCTGTAGGTGAACACCAGCCATGGAGGGGTGAGTCTACACTTTCGGCACATGCACATGAGGAGCCGGTGGTACTATGTGCACATACTCCTGTATAGGCAGTGCTTGAGGAATTGGAGGTATACCTCCCCTGGTGCTTGTGCTTAGGCCCGTGGCGCTTGTGGGGCATCACGAAAAGAGGCCAACAACTCAGCGAGAACTGCTGATGTATTCCTCCTTTGGTCTTCTAAGTTGCAAACTAATCTACCCATTATAGCTGTTATGTCCATCACATTCTGCATGAGTGGTGCATGTGGTAAGTTAGCCTGAGGCAGAGGAGGAGGAGGTACAAGTGGTACACATGGTGGTGAATTAAAACCACCATGGCCCACACTACCCTCATCCTCAGCCTGATGATTCACATTTGCAGGCCTTCCTCTAGGCCTTCTCCTTGGAGGCATTGCTAATTTTTTCAGTGATTGACGGGCAAATCTGTAAATGTCCAAGTATAGTAGTTATTATAGATCCAACCAACATAACAACATTAATCATTCAAGTTATGGCATATATAAAAGCAATGCATCAAAATTTTTCCAAGTCTTAAACAGTTCTTTAAATTTTTAACCGAACCAGTTGAACGCTTGATCTGTTTCGTTCGACTCTTTGGGGCCCCCCAACTTATTGAGAGAACCAGTTGAACACTACAGGTTGGGTGGTCATCTGATAAGCGATCCAGTTTAACACCCAATGAAAATCTTGCATTCCAGTAGGTCAAGCGGTTGGGCCGGTGAATGAACGGTCATTCGATTTTTCCATCCGGTTAACACTTAGAAAATTTCTTCTAAGTCATGTACATAGCTGCGATTAGCACTCAACGGGTGACATGGCTACTGGTTAACCGATAGCCATCAGCGATAGACCGGTTTGGATCATCAGTCTACCGGTTCCGTGAAACCAGAAACCCTATAATTATGCCGTGGGACCTCATCTTAGAGCCCACAACACTTGTGGAACTGGAAGAACAAGAGAAAAGAATCTTGCCAATTTTCCCCAAGTTCCACGTGTCTATTCTTGGCAGTCTTTGTCCATACTTGACCGTCTACAACTCCACAATCTCTATAGGTATGCATTTCCATCTTTTCCTTTCTTTTTGGGGAAATTTCCATCATAACTTATCTAAGGTTTCTCTTACATGGGAGGTCAAATGGTATAGTTAGTGGTTCCATGCAAGCATGCTCTCCTTGGAGCGAGAACTTGGCTTCTCATTCTCAGGAATCTCCATTTCTTAAGAGCCTTTGTTTTCTTGACATTGTTTTACCCCAAAAAGAAATCCTTGGTTCTCTAACCATTGCTACCACCTATACAGGCATTATGGCATAAGACAGATTTGGTAGGGCTGCTCTCACCAGGTGATTTGATCGGACACACTTCCAGTCAGATTACTACAGCCAAAATTGAAGTAAGTTTGGCGAAGCCAAGATAGAGGTAGGGCATTACATTATCCTAGAGAAACTAACCAAGTTGGCTACTGGGGTGCACTTTGATGCACTAGGTTGGTCCCCAGTATTACGTATACGAGACAATGTGTACCCAAACCTAGTAAGGCACTTCTTCTGCAATTTGGGCCACTCTATTGATGAAATAGGAGTGTTACACCTTACAAACATGGTAAAGGGAGTACCCATCGAGCTAGATGTTATGCACTTAGGTACCATCCTGGGCATATCTACTGAGGGACAGAAGATGTATTCTGGGCCATGCCAGGCCATAGACTGTACCAGTGACCAATGGGTCGATATACTGACAGAGCTCATTTAACTAGAGAAGCTAGACTTGAGGAATGGCAATGTTGAATCTAACCTTTATCCCTTTCCTAGGGTCATTAGCCTCATTATTTAGCATAATATACTCCCCAGGGTAGGCCATAGGGATGAATTGAACACATTTGCCACATATGTGACTCATTGCATGTTCCAAGGAGTGCAACTGTGTCTCCCCTATATTATCTTGAGGTACATACTATTTTTGTCACACCCTAATTCTGCACTATTCAGAATGGTGTGATGAACCGCTAATAAACCAACGGTTCAACCAGGATCTCGAGTAGGCTATATCCGTGTTATCTGAACCCCCATACATCCATAATCATAATCAGAGTAAATACACAAAAGCGGAAGTCTTATAATAAAATGAACTGAGAACCTACTGTGATATTAATATTTAATAGCAAATTATTTTGTATCAACTGAGACATAAATAAATATCCAATACATGTTCTTTAGTAAATCCAAATAAAGAAATCTAGAAAATATCTATCGAATACACATGAGTTGCACTCGCAAGAGGAGTCATGTGTATCTACTTCAGCTTCAGCTTCCATCGCCGCTACGTTCTCGTACGCTGGAGCATTTACATAATCTTCAACGATATAACCTGCATCATCAACTAAAAATATTCGACGTCAAGGGGTGAGCACACATCACGGCTCAGTGAGTAGATAAAACAATGCAACATTACATATGCATGCAATCAATTCATATCTTTGGTCTGGTTTATAGTTTGCAATGCGCAATAGAAAGGTTGGGTGGTCAAAGGTTAACGTTTATTGACCCCGCCTCTATACACAGGGTGTGGAAGTCCGCCTGAAGGTTAACGTTTATCGTCATCCCCATCCACCCTAATCATGAACATTATATAACGAAGGTTAACGTTTATTGCTATATAGTGCCATACCAACACGTAAGCCCCTGTTGGCGAGGGCTTGCAAACTGGGCTCGCAACTAACCAATCCTAATGCCAAACAGTGTATCCAAGGCCTCACCCCAACATCCCTCAGAATGTCCATAGAGATAGAGCTAAGGCCCCCCGGTAGAGTCAGAGACTACAAGGACCGAGACCACCTACCCTGATACTCTACGACATAATATTTCTGCTAAAGTAATGGCGATACGACGATGCTAATGCACAAAACTTGACTTAGAGATAGAGCTAAAGTGCTAAGACCCGCCAAAGGTTAACGTTTATTGATGTTCCCATCACACCTCCCCTGATACTCGCTCGCATCAAGTACACCAACCACACACATACAATCACATGTCTATTCCTATCATTATCATCATCATGTTATAAACAATAAAGTAAATATGCATGAACAAATAATAAAAATATTGGATGACATGTTGTATACACATTACAAACATATTCGCATAGAATCAAGCATGGCATCGGACTCAAGAAAAAGAAAATAGTTTGTTATTAACCAATTAGTTTAGAGTTTTGTTTCCTCACCTTAGCTTGCTAATAGATACTTTTTCAAGCTTTAGAATCACCGTTATAATGTTATTATATTGCTAGAAGACCTAACAAAGTCGATAGAATTTAATTAAAATTTAATTTTGAATTTTAAAAACCATTCTGTAAACTGAGGGTCGGAGGTAGGGTCGGAGTCCTGATCGACCCTGGGTGCGACCCTCCCAACTCTGAACTTCTCGAACACTGAGGGTCGATACTTAGGATCACCTAGGGTCGGATGTTCATTGACCCTCGATGCGACCCTCGGTGTATTTTTGTCAATTTTTCTCCTTTTAGTCCATTCCTCATTTTTTGGGTCCTATGGTTTGCTCTTACAGTGCATTCAACATACATTCCATGGTCTAGAACCATGAATCATCCCCCTAAATAGCTTTCATGTATTCTCCCATGGTTTTCTATGAAAACCTAACCATGGATTGATGGTTTGGGTTTCCCTGAAATTATAGTCTCATCAATATCTATCCTAAGGTCTGTAGAAACTCATGAAATTAATATCCATACCTGAGAAGAATACTCCTTCTCTGCAACTCTTCTCGTTTTGGCTAGTTTCTCTTCCTTGCTTATCTTCTTCTTATTTTCCTTCTCTTCTCATTCTCTCAATTCAATTAGGGTTGTGAAAGGAGTGAAAGAGGCTTAGGGACGTCCTTTAAATAGAGTAGGAACATCCTAAAATAAGTCCCTTTGAGATTAGGAAAGAATCCAAATCAAAAATCTAAATTTTTTTTAATTTCAGTTTCGGCGACAACTGAGGGTCGATGATCCCATCCACCCTAGGTTTCTAATGAGTCCGACCCTCCCTTCAAAATTGAGGGTTTGACTTTCTGTCTTGGGGGGTCCGACCCTCCTTGGCTGGGTATGCGACCCTTCCCCTAATTTAAGTGTTTTTGGGTCAATTTGATACTTGGGATTTCGATCTCCTTCACGCCCTTGGTCCATTTGACTTGACCATGATGGGTAAACCTGGTTCAAGGTGATAAGACCAGGTTAGATTGACACGGGTCTTACAATTTTTGACACACCATTTGGGCGATGGAAAACTACCTCACGGTCGTCTCTTGTCTCATATCTTTGTTCACTTTAAGGTAAACCGTGCTGGTGAGGAAATCGACAATGGGAAGGAGTCTTCCCCATTTGGTTGGTCCAGCATCATGCAGATGCATCTCAATCATATAGTGATGGCTAACCCAGAGCTTAAGGCTACTGTGAAACCACAGCGGAGGGCACATCGGAGGCACCTAGTGGCACACTAGGTAGCCATCAGAGAGGCTTGTGATAATGAGGGAGATTCCCTAGAGGGTGACAAAGCATCCACTTCAACAGCTAGGCCCCATAATGGCATGGCTTGGGTCGAGCAGATGTTCGCCACTCTGCAAGAGGGACACAAAGAGGTGATGGCTGGGCTGACACGCATAGAGGGTGCATACATGCTAAGATGCCTTTGATGAGGACTTATGTCAGATTCGTGCCTCCATGGTGCCGCAGCAGAGGGACATGGATCCACCAGCCATGGATCCATAGAGATCACACTACTTACTTTATGCTTATTGTCATGTATATAGGGTAACTGTCTGAACTATGGACCGTACCCTATTTTGTATTTACTATATATATATATATATATATTCTTACTTATACTTGTGCTTTATTCTCTTGTTTAATTTCTCGCATTTGGTGACTAAATTACTGTTGTCCCTAATCACTACCTTGGTTTGTACATGTCTTTTAGTTTAACCTATGCATCTGTTACTGATATTTGGAAACATGTATGCAGGGAAAACTTATAAGTATATGCTGAGGACTACGATAGAGATCGTGAGGCACCCCCTCCTCCAGCACCTCCAGCTCCATGATTGTCCTTTATATCTTTTTCCTTTTTATACTATAGAGTAATTGTCTGGATTGTGGACTGTACTCTAATTTGATGTACATTTGTCTTGTTTCCATATATATATAAATAGTTTTTCCTTTACATATGTGTATTATTTTTTTTCTTAATTTATGTCTCATACAACACAGGTGTTTATGGTGTGTTCTTATTACAGCTTTTAGATTTTATCCTAACTCACTTCATGACTCATGTGGAAGTAGTTAGGTCAATGGGTAGAACCTGAGATGCTCTGATACCAAATTGTCACACCCCAATTCTGATCTAACCAAAATGGGGTGATGAACTGCTAATAAACCAATGGTTTACCCAGGATCTCGCGTAGGTCGTACCCACCATATCAAACCACACACACATTCCACATTAATAATCAGAGGTAATAAACAAATAAATGGAAGTCTTAGATAAAATTGAGAGTCTAACAGTGATAAATAAGTATTTAATCCAATTATCTCCAAACCACAAGACATAAAAATAAATAATCAATTATATATCCGATGTTCAAATTATAACTAAACTTAAGCAAAAATACATTGGTTGCACTCGCATGATGAATCATGCGCATCTTCTTCAACTTCTACATCCATCGTAGCAACGTGTCCATACGTCGGTGCATTCATATATTCTTCAACGGTAGGACTTGCATCATCAACTAAAAATATTTAACGTCGAAAGGGTGAGCACACATCACGGCTCAGTGAGAAAACAAAACAATGCAATAAACAAATGCATGCATTCAATTCATATCTTTGGTCTGATTTATAAGTTTGCAATGTTCTATAGAAAGGTTTGGTGGCCACCGCACCTCTATACACGAGTGTGTGAATCTGCCCAATGGATCAAACACCATTGTCGTCCCACATGCACCCACCATGGAATAGAGATAGAGCTAAAGTGTCCAGATCAAACACCGCCAACACTTCCCCTGATGCCCTACCCATACCAATACATAAGCCCCTATTGGCTAGGGCTTGCAAATTGGCATTGCAACTAACCAATCCTAATGCTAAATAGTGTATCCAAGGCCTCACCCCAGCATCCCTCAATACGTCTATAGAGACAGAGCTAAGGGCCCCCCGTAGAGTCAGAGACCACACGGTCCGAGACCACCTCCCCTGATGCCCTA
Source organism: Protea cynaroides (assembly GCA_028583415.1). Lineage (NCBI taxonomy): Eukaryota > Viridiplantae > Streptophyta > Magnoliopsida > Proteales > Proteaceae > Protea > Protea cynaroides. The sequence goes on from CM053273.1 coordinate 69,820,998, forward strand.
CGACGTAATAGTTCTGCTAAGGTAATGACGATACGATGATGTTAGTGGACAAGATTTGAGTAGAGATAGAGCTAGAGTATGGTGACGAGGTCGAAGACCACCATGCCATGCCCTCCCCCTGATGCTCCACTCGCATCCAACACACCAACCACATATATACATTTACATGCCTATTCCTAACATCATCATCATCATCATGTTATAAATAAACAGAATTAAATATACATGAACAGTAATTATAAGCACCCCATTTTTGCCACCCTCAACATAAGTGAACCAATATGGCAGGTTCTCGACCTTTAACCCAAAGGTTTGTGATTCTCTAATGAACCCCACAGTAGGGTCTTAGGTTATTACCTACTTGGATAAATAGGTTGTAAAATTATCTTCGAAATGAGACCGGAATCATCAAATTCTAACATCAAACAAGGAAGATATAACAGTTTGAAGTGCAAGGGCATTTACGTAATTATCGTATGATGCATGCATTATCATTTAAACTTCAAGTCATCATATCTTGATCATCTGATATCGGAATCAGATGATTCAAAGGCCAATATTCCTTATTTTCAGTCCTCTTCAAAGTGGACCTCAAAAATCCCAGGCAAAGGTCACCAGTGGGCCCCATACAAGCTTTTATGTAAAAATATTGTTAGAACTTCAAAGCTTCATATCTTTGTCGTTCTACGTCAGATTCAGATGATTCTAAGGCCATTATTCTTCATTTGTAATGTTCTACAAAGTAGACATAAAAATCTCGGGTAGAAGTCTCTGAAGAGTCCCATGCAAAATTACACATGGAAATGGTCATTTAATCTTCAAAAATTCATATTTTGGTCACCCATATCCAAATCAGGTGATTTCAGTTTCATTATGTTCCATTTTTAGTACTCTACAAAGTGAACGTAAAGGATTTCCTGTAGAAGTCTCTAAAGGATCCCATGCAGAATGGTCAGCTAAATTATCGATAATTGGCCTGCTTAAACTTTAGAAATTCATAAGTTGGCCATTTTATTTCCAAATGAGGTGATTCAAGTTCCAATATTCCTCATTTTTAGTTTTCTACAAAGTGAGCGTAGAAAATTTGGAATAGATGCTATCAAAAAATTTCATGTGGAAGGGTGATAGAAATGGAGTATGAAATGTCAATCTTGGTCTAAGCCAGCTTAATCCAGCTTAGTCTAACTTAGCCTGGCCTAGCTCAAACTAATCCAGACCAAGTTATGTCAGTCCATATGCATGCATTTCTTTTATATGTGTACAATGTATAATATATTATTGTATATAATATATAAATATATATATCTTATGAATATTATATATATATATATATATATATATATATATATATATATATATATATATATATATATATATATATATATATATATATATATATATATATATATATATTATAGGAAAGAGGGAGGAAAGAGTAGCCGTGGAAAGAGAGAGGAAAGAAAGGTCGCGGAAAAGAGAGAAGGAGAAGGGAAAAAGGAAAGAGAGAGAAATAAAGAGAAAGGGAAAAGAAAAAGAAAAAATAATATTTTCTAGAAAGAAAACGTGAAAGAGAGAGAGAGAGAGAGAGAGAGAGAGAGAGAGAGAGAGAGAGAGAGAGAGAGAAGGAAAAAAAAGGAAGGAAAGATGAAGGAAAGAAAAAAGGAAAAAAGAAAAGAAAAATAAAACGTTTTCTAGAAAGAAAATGTGAAAAGAGAGAGAAGAAGAAAGAAAAAGAAAAGGAAAGAAAGGAAGGAAGAAGAAAAGGAAAGAAGGAATTTTCTAAAAGAAGAAAAGAGAGAAAGGAAATAGAGAAGGGATTTTCTAGAAGAAGAAGGAGAAAAAGGAAAGAAAGGAAGAGAAAAAATGTGGAGAGGAAGGAGAAAAATGATGGAAAGAAGAAAAAAGGAAAAAAGAATTCTCCAGAAGAAAAAGAAGAAAAGGCAGGAAGAGAAAAGAAGAGAAAAGAAGAAAAGGAAGGAAGAGAGAAAAGAGAGAGAGAGTGACATTTTCTACTCTAGAAAATGTGTTGAAAACGTGGGTAAGAGAGAGGGAGAAGAGAAAAAAGAAGGAAGAAAAGAAAGGAAAGAAGAAAAAAGGAAAAAATAGTTTCTAGAAGAAAAAGAAGAAAATGAAAGAATGATCTTCTAGAAGATGAGAGGAAAAGCATAAATAGGCCATGAGAAAGAGAGATTGATCTTCTTTTTCAGACCACAAGGAGAGAGAGAACATGGGTAAGAGGTAAAACATGAGAGAGGGAGAAAGAAAGAGAGAAGAAGAAGAGAAAAGAAAAAAAAAAGAGAAGAAGAAAAGAAAGAAAGAGAAGAGAGAGAAGAGTGACGTTTTCTACTCTAGAAAACGTGAGAGAAAGAGGAGAAGGAGGGTTCGCCTTCAAAGAGCTTGATACGATCTTCAATCATCTTACATCGATGGTTTCGTTCCATTCTAGCACAAGGTTAGTACCCTAAACAAATTTAGAAGTCTTTAGAATGCTCGAATGTCAATAGTGCTTGAAAAAGGCTAATTTCCATGAAATTTCGATCAGGAATACTCTATTACGTGCATATTACTGTTAGAATGCCTATGTCTAGCATTTTTCATGAATGATATTTTTTCTAAGTTATTCAATGATGAAGTTTTGAAAGCTATATGATAATATTTGATGTTTTTTGCAAATTTCATAAAGTGGTTTTCTAATCTGAAATTTTTAAATTTAGGATTCAAATTTAGGACGTACATCATATGTATTTTTTCTTAGATTTTGAGGCCCAAATTTTTATGAGAGTCTCTCTGATATGTTATAAGACTACCCTAGAAATTTCGTTTCATTTGGAATTGTAAAAGTAAATCAAAAAATTAGTCTTTGACATTGCTGTTTTATTCGGATGTAATGTGATCCTCCATCAGAAAATCTCTAGACAAGGGTCTTATGGCCATAATCAGGAAATCAACTTCATATGAAATTTTTAGATATGAAAGTATTCTCAAAAATGGTACTAGTTTCGTATTTTTTAGATTTTTTTATTGAATTGATATAGATTTTTAAGTGGATAGTACTCTGATTTTGAATCTGTCAGGATGTATTGATTTGTATGATTGAAAAGAATCATTTTTCACAATAAAAATATGTGGTTTTCACTTGTTTTTCTTGATGAAATTTTAGATCAGACAGTTATCTACATGGACATATATCTGGATTTAATTTTCATTAAGTATAGGATTTTATTCGGAATTTATGGTACAACTGGTCAAAAATTTGGAACAGAATTGACCAGTGCACATATCCGGTCTTGGGGCATACCTTTGACCTGTTCTTGATCTCTTTTGGGATTAAACTCCTTATATAAAATATAACATATTGAGTCATCTTTCTGTGAAAAAAAATTGAGGTTGATTTGAGTTACAGAAGACCTACCTATGGTCATTCTTGTGTAATGTGACAAAATCTGAATGCAGTTCATAGTTTTGTCTATTATCTGAAATCTTGTGTCACAATTTTGACAATTTTGAGTCATTAATCTTTCCAAATTTCTTCATAAAAATTATAATTTTTTAAAGAACATTGAACATATATTTTTGATAATTTTATACTTTTCAAAAAAAGGTTTCATTGATGTTTCATTCATTGTAATATATAATTGATTATTTGAGTAAATTCTGTCATATTTGGATAAATGGCTATATTTAGAGCATTCATATGCTTTGTTTGAATTGTGCATATCATATTTGCCATATTTCATGTGTTGCTATATTTGGTAGAATAAATATATTTTTATCATATTTAGCAAAGTCTTAATAATTATCATTTTTAAGTCTTACTATGCTTAGAAAATAGCATATAAGATCTTATCTTTTTAAAAAATTCATGCCATATTTGCATTCTATGTTTGGTACTTACCATATTGATATATAGATGCATACATCAATTTCTTACCATTTTTAGGTCTTACTATGCTTAGAAAATAGCATATAAGATCTTACCTTTTTTTGAATAATTCATGTCATATTACATTCTATGTTTGGTACTTGCCATATTGACATATAGATGCATATATTGATTTCTTGCCATATTAGGTCTTGCCATGCTTAGAATTAGCATATTAGATCTTGCCATATAGGTTCTTGTCTTATTTGCAATACATGTCATATTTGAGAGATTTTAACAATCTTACTATGTGTGTACTTCTTACCATAAATGTGTTATATGCCATGCTTAGATAGAATATTCTATTTTTGACAATAATTTAATTTATGCAACACCATAGTCAAACTACCATATCCGTACACCTAGCAAACATATTAGGCATGGGGACGTGCATTTAGGCACCCACATTCTTGGGAAGGGCATAACAGGAAATAATAAAAATCTTAATAAAGAAAGAGAATGCTTTCCCAAACCTTCCAAAATTAGAATTCAGGATAAAAAGGGTAGCTCAGGACGATTTCTGCCCCTTAGTAAACCCTAAACCTAGAATAGGTTCTAAACCCTAAACCTAGAATAGGTTCTCAATCATTAACCTAGAACAAGTTGTTTCCATCAGCCTGAACTATGCGGATTCTGATTCCTAGGTCAAACCCTAGGATACGTAGGCCATTTAGGAGAAACTCAAATTCGGATCCACACCTTAGTCTACTCAGACTATCCATAAATCCACTAGGATATCCATTCCCATTCAACCCAGAACCCGAACTACGTGGATTCTGATTCCTAGGGCAAACCCTAGGATACGTAGGCCATTTGAGAGAATCCCAAATTCGGATCCACACCTTAGTCTACTCGAATTATCCATAGATCCACTAGGATATTTACCCACTTTTTGACCCAAATAGGGTTATCCATCCCGAACTACATGGATACGGATTCCTAGGCAAACCCTAGGATATGTAGGCTATTTGGGAGAATCCCAAAATTGGATCCACATCTTAGTCCACTCGGACTATCCACAGATCCACTAGGATATTTATCCAACCATTCTAACCCAGAAAGGGTTATCCATATTTTGACCCAAATAGGGTTATTCTTAGATCCATTAGGACTATCTATCAGTTCACATGGACTATCTAGATCCTAATCGATAAGGTTTCTCAACCTTTCAAGCATAAACTTCAACTTGAACAATGAACTTAATCAAACACAAGCATAAATCACAGCCATAAACATTAATTACACCTAAACTACGATGGTGAACCTAATTTTTGAAATAATTCTGTGATACGTAGGCAATCTGATGGACACAGATTCGGTTCAATGATATCAAACCACTTGGTTTAGTTCGGTTTAATAAATAGAGTCTAGCATAGGAAAGGTATAGGAGACCAATTTCGATCGGGTGGTTTGGGTGCCTAACCCCTTCCCATAACCGTAACCTAACGCTTACCCAATCTTTGATAGACCAAAAATCCAATCTAAGGGTCATCAGTCAATCGAAGTCTTACCTTGGGATGACATTTCACATTTCTAAGGTCCTAGACCTTAATCTAGGTGGCGACTTCCAAGATTTTCAATCTTTATCCTCACAGTAATAATAGGAATATTGGATGACATGTGAGATGCACATTACAAGCATACACGCATAGACGCATAGAATCAATCATGGCATTGGACTCAATAAAAATAAACAGTTTGTTATTAACCAATTAGTTTAGGTCTTGTTCCCTTACCTGTTAGCAATACTCGATGTCCTTCCATGCCTTGAAATTCTCTTTGAATTGATTTAACAACCTAAAAGTTATATGAATTTAAGTTAGGGTTCATATGTGACATGTTATAGTAGTCGAAAATCGAAACAGAGCACTGATAGGTGTCTCATTAGTCCTATGGTATCATGTTGTATCGACCTTACTGTCTACAATCGATACCCTACGGTCGCATATGGTGCGACCATAGCTGTGACCATATGATTTCTGAAATCTTTTAGAATACCTATGGTAGATCCTCTGGTCATACTGGTCATGCTATGGTCTACCGTAGCTGCGACCTTAAGATTTCTAGTCACAGTCTACATGAAATTCGAGTTCTTCCTGGGTCAATTCTTATGTTCTTCAATGGGGTTTATTCTAAGGTCATCCAATGGTCATTATTAGTAATTTTTTATCAACCCTAATCATCAAATTTACTCCTCATGGTTCCCCTTAGGATTTTCTCAAGGAAATCACATAGATCATAATAGGTTGATATGGCCTATCCTCCATATAAGTCTTATACCTTAGAGATTACATCTCTAGAGATTCGTTTCATACCTTTGCCTGTGATAGAGAGCCAATCTCTTCTCAGCAAATTCTTCTCCTTAACTTTTTCTTCTTCTCCTTCTCTTCCTTCCCTTCCTTCACTTTCTCTAGGGTTTACTAATGTTCTAAAATAGTGAAAAATGACTGAGGGACATCCTTTATATAGAGGAAAACTCTCCATATAAAGTCCTATTTCAATTAGGAAAGAAATCCCTTAGTTTAGAAAAGTTTCCAAAACTCGGAGTCTGATCTGGGTTCTCATGGTTGATCATACGGTCGCATAGACCATCGATCATAGGGTCAAAATCATCGATCGTGGGGTTCTGGATTTGAGATTTTTGGTTCCCTTCCTTATGCTCGACCATACCTACCCAGGCATGCGACCTTAGGTATGTTTTTAGTGTTTTTAACTCGATTCCCATACCTGGTTTGTAATCTATCTTCACACGCTCGGTCCACTTGGTCCAGGAATGATGGTAAGACCTGGCACGACACAGTTAGACCAAGTTAGTGGAGTGCGGGTCTTATACTTAAATACAACTTAATTGAACCCCATTGAACCCATGGAAGATTAGTAATAAGAATCAAAGCCTCAAACATACACCACACCTTCAAGATAGGGTTTTTCACCTAAAAACCAAAGCTTCTCTCAGAGCTTTGTCCCTAAACCATTCCCAATGTATAGAGCATTCAAAAATAAGAATTCTACAATTTGAACGGTTTGATTTAGACTCTAAATGAGAGAATTATTATCAAAACAGTGTCGACCAATGAAGTTATTAGGAATGGAATCTTTTCAATGATATTCATATACGCCTACACTAACACATCAGAGTTGGTTGTCGAGTTATGATTAGTTCGCTCAAGAATCTTAAATAACAATCGCTCGATCTCTAAAAAGAGGCATGATTGAATGATGACCATCTGATCTTCATTTTCATGTCAAAGGAAATTGGACTTAATGTAGTATGTTGGATTTGGATCACCAGAGCTGCTGTACCAAGTGCGCAACATACCGAATCATCACCTTCACTGATAGTCAGAACCTCTGTCGATTTGTGATTGGTTAAGGAAAAATCTTCAATAATCGTTGTTTGATCAAGCAGAAAAGGTGGGATTATTCCTATCACACCCCAATTCTGGACTAATTAGTGGTGTGATGAACCGTCATGAGAACCAACAGTTCAAACAAGGATCTCATATAGGCCGTGCCCACCCATGTTAAACCAAAACACAATCCACAGTAATAATCAGAGATAGTAATTAAATAGCGAAAGTCTTATTAATAATGAACTGAGGTCTACATGATAAATAATTAAATAATCTAGTTATTCTCTAAGTAACCAAAACATAATTAATACCTATTACAAGTATCAAAATACAAAAGTTAACCACTAAGAGTAGACATAGTTGAAATACTTGTTTAACGAGTCATATTCGTCATCCACAACTTGTACATCCATAGCCACCATTTGTCCATACATCGGCGCATTTATGTAGTCTTCAACGGTAACACCTGCAACATCAGAAACTAAAAACAATTACGTGCGCGAGGGTTAGCTCTCCACCTTGAGCTCAGTGAATAAACAAAACAATGTAACAAACATATGCATGTATTTAATTCATATCTTTGGTCTGATTTTAAGTTTGCAATGTGCTATAGAAAGATTGAAGGCCACCGCACCTCTCTACATGAGTGTGTGAATCTGTCCAATGGATCAAACACCATTGCCGTCCCACACGCACCCACCATGGAATAGACATAGAGCTAAAGTGTCCAGATTACACACCACCAACACATTCCCTAATGCCCTACCCATACCAACACGTAAGTCCCTATTAGTGAGGGCTTGCAAATTGGGCTCGCAATTAACCAATCCTAATGCCATCCAATGTATCCAAGGCCTCATCCCAACATCCCCCAATACGTCCATAGAGATAGAGCTAAGGCCCCCTGACAGGGTCAAAGACCACACGGTCTGAGACCACCTCCCCTGATGCCCTACTATGTAATAGTTCTGCTAAGGTAATGGCGATACGATGATGTCAGTAGGCAAGACTTCAGTAGAGATAGAGCTAGAGTCTAGTGACTAGGCTGAACCACAATGCCATGTCCTCCCCCTAATTCTCCACTCGCATCCAACATACTAACCACACACACAATCACAGGCCTATTTCTGGCAGCATCATCATTATGTTATAAATAGACAGAAATAAATATGCATGAACAGAATATAGCAATAATATTGAATGACTTGTGAGATGCACATTATAAACAAGCAAGCATAGAATCAATCATGGTATTGGACATAATAAATTAAAATAGTTTGTTATTATCCAATTAGTTTAGGTTTTGTTCCCTCACATTTAATTGATGTTTGTTCCACTCCCAAGCTTTGGAAGTCATTTTAAATCTATCGAAAACCTAAATAATTAATGTATTTAAGTTAGGGTTCAAGTTTACCAAGTTACAGTAGTCAAAAACTTTGTCTGATCTCAAAATATACTTGTTGTTATTGTATGGTCAATATCATATGGTTGCACTATATGCGACCGAACCTGCGACCATACATTCCCTGAATTCTTCCCGAATGGCTGTGGTCGACTCTCTTCTCATCCTATGGTCGACCATAGCTGTGACTATACGTAGTCAGGTTAATTTTTTACTTCTCATATGAATTCCTCCTCTTGGCTCATTAATGGGATTCATCCTGAAATCATTCTATGGCTTATAGTCACAGTTTATCCTTATCAATTATCCCTACCCTACTCTCTATGGTTTCCCATAGAAAACCTATAACCGAATCATTGTATTAGCTTCCATATATCAATTTGAAAAGAACATATTCTATCTGATCTACCCTATAGAGTCAAGTCCATACCTTAAGCTCGTTTTAGAGAGATAGAACTCTTCTCTGCAAAAACCTTCCTCTCAACCTTCTTCTCCAAATCTCCTTTTCCTTCTCTTCCTTTGTCTGTTTCTCTCTTAGGTTTAGAGTTTTAATTTGGGTTCTAAAAAAGTGAGAGGCAAAGGGACGTCCTTTATATAGAGAAAAACCTCCATATAGAGTATTCTTTCAATTAGGAAAGAGTCCTCCTCAAATTAAAAAAGTTTCCTAAACACGGGGTCGGTTCTGGGTTTGTACGGTCGATTGTGCAGTCGCATAATCCGTCGACTATACAACCAAAACATGCGACCACACGTTGTGCGATCACAATTTAGTCATCCATACCCCTAAAAAATGTGACCATACATCCAAAATTTATTGGTTTTTAGTTTTTGACTGGTTGCTTCCACACAAACTTAAACAGTTAACCACACCAACTAAATTTGACTTGTTGCTTACCTCATATTGTGGTTTCTTTATACAATTGATTCACTTGAGTCGATTATGAGGGGAAGATCGGTCATGACACGAGAACGCAAGGTTAAACTAGGTTCGTGGCGTGTGGGTCTTACAGTTCCTCCACTGTTGGATTCATCAGATCACATTAGGCGGGATCGGTGCAAATGATGACCAAACGATCTGGATTAGATATGTTGTTGTATGTATGCTCGCAACACTAGATGAAGGATGTTCTCCATGATTTGCATCTCATTATATTAAGCTGCATCCAACCAATAATGTTTCTTTCAGGAGCACCTTCTTCCGCCCACAGAGAAACAATAAATACCGTATTTTTTATAGTTGTTGGATTGAGATCTGATTGTCGTAGCCCATCCATAGCCGTTAGATCAGCTCTTTAGAAAACTAATGATAATTACCGAGTAGGTCTTTAACTTTTGATAGTTACAAATAACCCCCTGAACAATAAAGGATTTATTTTAATTTCCCTATTATAAACTGTTGGAACCTTGGCAAGTTTATTGGATTGTTGTCATTGTTGGCAACACATTCTAAGTGGTTTTGGTTAGATGGTAGGGTCTCAGTTAGCATGGTTGTGTTTGGGTCACTTGTTCAAAGATGTAGAGGAGAGAGTATGTGTGGGCCCCATTGATGTGGCACTGGGCCCCACTGAAGTTCCAATGATGGTGCGGCACAACAGATGATGAGAGAGACCAATTGTGGAGAGAGAAATACAGTGGCCACAGTTGAGGTGAAAGAAAAGTAGAGAAAGAAGAAAAAGAAAGAGGAGAGAGAGTTTTTGTGGGTCCCACTAAGATCCCACTGACAAGGTGACTATACATGGTGCAATGGTAGAAGTTTAAGAACAAAATAAAATTTAAGAGAAAGAATAAAGATAGATAGAAGAGAGAAAAGAAGAGGAGAGAGAAAGTAGAGAGAGAAAGAAGAGTGATAAAGTAGAAAGAGGGAGGAGAGAGAGTGGGTGGGGATCAGGTGGGTCTCACTTGAGGTGGCCAGGCCAGCATGGTAGCCAGCCCAGGCCAGCAACCGTGGCACTAGCTCAGTAGGCCTAGGCCAAGGCCAAGCCATTTGTTCCCAGCAACCTTCGCCATCCACAGACCCCCACAAAGCAGCCAGCCCTGTCACTCATGCAAGGTAGCATGCCCATTGACAGCAAGCCCACAAGCCCGCAAGGCCCGCAACAGCTAGCAGGCTTGCCCGTACGCGCGCCCCCGCTATACTTGAACCTCCTGCTCTCCAGGTGCTATACCTTTTCCCGTAGAGAAGCCCCCCACAACACCCTACTGAATTTTTGTGTCTGTAGGTGATATTGTCTGGTTACAGAGGCCATTTGAAGGTTTGTTTAAGGGCATTTTGGTCAAGCTACAATGAACTGATTCAAGATGGATGGCCATGAGTGATCCACGCATCGCAAATTCAAATCGGATGGCTAACAAAAAGGAGGGATCCAGTGGTGTGCAACCAGTGCGTCAAGATACCCTCGCGAGGTCTCGATTGGTCGGCTGCAGTTTTACGCAATGAATCGCTCCACATTCAACAATGTCTCTTATTCAATGTATCGGGTGCACATGGAGCTCATGTGCGGATCCTGATCCAGCGGCTGGGATTGCCTCATATCGCGCATGAAGAGATGGCGCTGATCTAAAGGCCCAAATCAATTCCCTCTCATCTCAGTCGATCCAACGGCGATCAACTAAGATTCTACTATGAGCCAATGGGAACTCAACAATGCTGCTGACATGTCAACGGCGACGGTTCCTCGGTGCGTCGCGGGTGCACGAATGCTCTTCTAAGATTCCATTTCTTATAATCCTATTAGCTAGACTTTCGATGGCCATATCTCGGCCATCCGATCTCATATTTGGGTGATTCAGATTGCCCTAAACTCGTCTCTTTGAGATCTATCTTCCTGCTATAAGTTGGGATGATTTTGAGAGAGAGAGAGAGAGAGAGCTATGGGTTTTAGAAGAAATAAGGGTTTTAGAGCTCTCTTGTGGATATAGATAATCTCCACTCACCTCTCTTGGACATTAATGACTATCTAAAGCTTGAGAGAGGTAGTGTGAGCATGTGGTGAGAATCTGGTGAAGTTGGGGTTATGCAAGAAGCATTAGGAGAGTGCCGAACTCCCATTCTTGGTGAAGAAACTTACCCACCACCATTAGAGAGCTTGGGAAGCCCATTTGGTGAGCACCACACATGTCGTGATCAAGTTGAAAAGGTAATCACGCACACATACCCTATTTATTCATACCAATGCCATATGAGAAGGGTTTGTAATATCTATTTGACAAATACATTGTAACTTGTTAAGTTGGGGGTTTGACAAGAATGAGGGTTGTTGCCTAGGACTCAGTTGCACCTAAGAATGTGATTGGTGTTGTAGCATTTGGGTTGTAGGTGCAACCATAGCATTAAAGTAGTGTATTGGGTATAATATGAAACCCTAGTTAGGGTATTGCCCCGTGGAGTAGCCGTCACAGTGTGTGATAAGTGAACCACGTTACATAGTGTGTTATGTGGATATGGATGTGCTTGTTTTTATTGTGCATTTGAAGTGTGTGGGTTACAAGTTTAGGTGTACACACTTGGTAGGCCAAGCCTCTGGTATAGATACCTGTAGGTGAATGGCATAGTGTGTTACATGAAATGTGTTAACATGACAAATGTATGAATGACCACCCTAGTCAACTCAAGGCAGCAAAGTGTTAACAGACAGCTCTTAGCAGTAGTGCGTGTTTTGGTTGGGTAGACTTAACAAAGTTGGGAATAATTTTAGTGGTCACTGATTCACCCCCCTCTCAGTGTCAACCTGAGAATCACATAAACCAACTTACTGAGAGCTTATTTTTTGGCATTTATCGTGTGATCTAATTAGAATCGCAATATCTCCCTCACCGACATCAGAATTGAGTGATTTAAGTTGTGTTGTGAAGCCAACTCGAAGATCTACATCTTTCCAATCCCTGATTTCCATGATAATGCTACCGGATCCATCAAAAAGAGCCTTAAAGTCAAAACTTCAAAATGAAACTTGGAATCCGAACCCAAAACTTTTCATGGATGTTCACCCGAACTCCCACACACTGTCTATCACCTTCGTTCAGCTTAGAACATCACTAAACACATGTACAACGTGATTGGCTATCGAAGCTTTCACTGCCTAATCAACTCAGACTAAAACCCAGTCAACTCACTGCATGCCTTCTCAAACACTCTATAGAGGTTGTAGAACACTGTTGAATACACACCCAAGGCTAGTTCATCACTACCACTTGCACAGACACTCTATCTCCTGTACTGACGGCCTCTCTCCTCATTTATTTGATTGTATGCTCATCCACACTGCCACATCAGCCAAGTTACCAACAATGACAATACATGGCCAATAAAATCTAGATATAAAGATTGAACCTTCTGACATGATTGGTTTATAAAATTTAATTAAAAGAGATGTACCATCGAAGGATAAATTTCCTTCTTTAGCTTGGAGGATTTCACTTTTGCCGACTAGGGGTTCTCAGTTAGTGATTTCAGCAAAAGGATAGGAAAAATGAAAAAGAAAGGAAAAGGGAAAGGAAGTAGAAGGAGCATTTTGTCTTTTCACAATGCCCATAAGGATATTTTGGACCTTCACAAATAAAAATCGTGCTGACTTCAGCATCTAATAGAAAAAATCTTACAGAGTGGGCCTCTATGTAAAAATGTTTGCCATTTAGGGGTAATACGTGTAATTGTTGTGAACTTTAAGATAGTCAGTGTATTTTGAGCTAAATCTAAGGGAGGTACGAGTAATTTTCCCAAATATTATTATTTGAAAAATGGTTTTCAAAATTTTTTTTTAGTCAATTGACTGGTTATGACACTTATATATTTGATTACAATGTATTTATTTGTTTGACAGTAGTTTTATTCCATAGTTGCAAAGATCATTGTAGATGTTAGTAGTGTAGGGGAGAAAGTATAACAAAAATATTTAACACATGAAGTTTTCAGATTACATCTCTCTTAAGGATAACTTAAGAGATAACCTTTTAAAATCATAATGCTTGGCACGATCTGAAACTGTTGAACCAACTTAGCCTTATCTATAAAAGAGAAGCTAAGGCAGAAATCAAACCCGTATTTCATTTCTACAATTAAGAGAAAAGAGTAAGGGAGAAAAATGAGAGTCTTATTATTCAAGCAAGGGATTTGGCCATTTGAGGTGGAGTGTTCCACAATCAAAAACATTAATTTGGTTTGATTGTCCTCATGATTCCATTAGAGACGTGAGTTGGAACGCCCATGGGCATACTCTTTTCAGATTTTGTTAGATCCAGAGGTTCTTCCCTGCTGATGGTAATGTGGAAGGTGGAGGTTCTCTTCTACCTTCTTTGGTTTTTTTGTAGTTTCGTAATTTATACTCAATTTCCTTTTAATCAAATGAAATTCTGACTTATAGCAAAAAAGATAATCCTAAACCTTCTTTGTACATTTTGTTTAGTCGATTCGAATGTCTCATTGCATACTTTGATCAATGATGTCACGAAGAAACTCTATCCTTATTTTAATAATTGGTCCCTTCCCAGATATTAATACATTAAATTGAATGAATTCAGAGTGGCCACGGCAGTTTTCGGATTCATGCATGATTAGCATATCTCTGATATCCGAATTTGATTAATCAATATATTAAAATGGGAAAAGGTATGCTGCCGAGCAGCCTTCTCTCGCTATTAAAATATTCCACAAACGTATCCTAATTTGAATCCAACAATATGGAATAAATTTGTATACTAATATGGACTTACATCCCTAATTGAAAAAAAAAACAAAAACTGGCATTTTCCCATCAAGTTTGCAATCCTACATTTTGGACATATTTGTCGTCCAAAAGCTTGAGTTGGTAGGACATGGTGCAACCCATATTCATAAAAGCAAAGCTGTTCCTGTGTTAAATAACTCCTGCTATCAATCGGACCCAACTAGTCATTACTGAAAAAAGAATGACAACTTTATATACATCATAACTCCCATCAGACGTGGACTGCATGTGAACTTAACTTCATCACCTTAGCTTCTTGTGTAGGCTTGTCAGTGTTAATATCAGTGACGAAGCTAATGACATAAAGAGATCTTTAAAGGAGAAAGGTCATAGAGTATTGGATTAGGCGTTATAGGAAAAAGAAAAAGGAGAATAAAACGCACATAGTGGCACCATTAAGATTCCCTTACTTCTTCTTTTTCTCCACTCTTCTTCCCTCTTGAGCCACTAACACAAATCCAAAAAGAGATGCACTTTCGATACAGTTGAGTTTTTTTTTTTTTTTCCTGTGAATAAAATATATTAAAGAAAAAAAAAGAAAAAGAAATATACAAGGCAACCTGAAAAAAAAAAAAAAGAAAAATGAAATCCTCAACAAGGTTACCAACTCAGATGAGTCTTACATTTAAACCCCATTAGGACACAATATGACAATTTCTCTCAGAATTTTGAAATCCAACGACTATATATGATTCATCTTTAGGTGATATCCACGGGGATGGATATAATTTAGTTCAGGGACCGGG
Organism: Protea cynaroides; assembly: GCA_028583415.1. Taxonomy (NCBI): domain Eukaryota; kingdom Viridiplantae; phylum Streptophyta; class Magnoliopsida; order Proteales; family Proteaceae; genus Protea; species Protea cynaroides. Next base: position 69,836,144 of record CM053273.1, read on the forward strand.
AGGAGGAAGTCCACATCCTCAAGTTTCTTTCCCACCATAAGTGAGCCATATATATGCCTTGGATACAGCTGAGACTTACATGCATGGAATCAGTAAGATACGGTTTTTCTTTCCTCCTTCCATCTCAACACCTCTGGGTGTTTGTGTTTGTGACCATATATCCATATATCTATATATTCCCTTGTGTCACCATTGAAGATACTGGATTCAATCAAGCCTCCTTTAGCATTTCAATCATGTTCTTCACCATGCCAACTCGGTCTTCCTAAGGTGAATTCCAAGTTAGGATTCTTGAGCTCTAAATGAGACCCTATAAAACTTTTCGACCCGCCGAAGTTGCTCTCCTGTGATGACGAAGACATGCTATCTTATGTTCTTAATTGGAAATTTGCACTTTTTTTTTTTTTTTTTTGGCTAGAAATCAACAAAGAATATATTAAAAAATAATGAATAGATACGAGATAAGCTGTCCAGAAATACCCAGACGCAAAGTATATAAGAAAAAAAAAAAAAACAAGTCCATTACCCTAGCTTGGGCATTGCCATCAACAGGACATAGACTAGGATGAATATATTGGATGTAGATCATTACCTCAATTTGGTGTCCAGATCTTTGTTGGGAGGGGAAGGTTGAAGGTCTATGCACATCCATATCACTTGAATTGGTTTGTAGCCAAGAACCTCCTCTACTTCTGAAAGATCATGAAACAGAAAAGTTAGTTTTAGAAGTAGTTGTCTCTGTTTTTGCTACAGATCAACAAAGAATTATAATAATATAATTAAGATGAAGAATGTACAGGTTTGAAGTCTAGGCAATTCTAGACTTAAATTAATTTAGCTTTAATTATTCAATTAGTTTCTATCCTCAGACCTGCACTGCATCTTGCTAGTTTACCAAGGCTAAACCCATATGATTTCCTGGGACTGGTATAGGTCGCACTCCAGTATCTTATTACCAGTTTCGCGGCAACAATTTCGTGGAACTCCTCATTTCAGCTTAGGTTTCTTTTTTCCTAATTTTCTTTTTGTTCGGTTTTGTGAGGTGAAAAGGGTTCAGCTGATGGCAATGAAGGTGGAAAGTTTTCTCCTTGTAGTTTTTGTTATAAAAAATAAATAAAAATAAAATAAAATCTGGCTCCGCCCAGTTTGATTTGTATTCTTTTGTTCATTTTTAATAAGATTCTTTGCTGATTCCTAGCCCAAAAGAAAACCCCCCCACTGAGAGTTTCCCCCATCCTCTTGGAACTCATTATTTATTTTCTTCTTCTCAAAATCACCCCATGCACCAGATAAAATGAATGATTTACTCCATCCTCTTGGCCATTGCCATAATTGTCACAATTGTTCATCAAGATCTTCTGTTTTTCCTTTTCATGTCTGTACTTGAGAGAAGAAACAAAATTGATTTTCTATTGATGCTATACTTGAGGGAAGAAACCACATAGGGGAAATATTTTATTTTCCAGTCCACATCTACTATTGATCCATGTATACATCCGGCATGATTTTAGAACATCAGACTGGAATCACTTGACCTTATTTGTCATGGCAGTCCTCACCTATGCTGCCATTTGAATTGTGACTTCTCAGTATGCTTCAAACTCTACTCTGACAGCCAATCATTTTCTTAAGCCAATTATTAGCGCATAATAGGATTATTGGAATATCATCAGAAGCCATGCACTCACCTAGTCTCCTAGAAAATACTCACGAAATCCACCATCACTCAGAGCCAAGTTTTGCCTCATTCAGAGTCACATTCTTTAACTGAAGTATCCATGGGTTTGGTCAACAAAAACTGGTTTGGATGAAGAGGAACTCCTTGTCTTTCTGTTCAAATTCCAATTCTGATGACATAACCAACTGCTTAAACAATGGATAATTATTCCTCTAAATTTTTGCATTATATGGCTATGTAACAGAATATATTAGACAGCTTTAATTAAGTCATTGACAACCTATTTTAAACTTATTCAAGATATTCTTCTAATGCTCATTCTTCGAATTAAGATTGAGTGGATAATACTAAAAAGTCTATAAGAAGGATGAAAACCTTAATAAGCTGTAACTCTCACCACAAAGGAACCAAAGTGAAAAGTTTCATAAAGGAAAGAATCAGACCAATCTTATTCATGTCTTTAGTTAGTAGTTGTCAGCAACTAAAGAGAGACAATCCGATTCATGTTATTACTGCTAAATAAATCTTATAGTTGTTGTCTATTTAATGTCTGTTTCATTAAAAATTTAAGAAAATGAAGGAAAACGACAGTCCCAGAAATAGGGATTAGGGAGAGAGGAAAAGAGGTAAAAATATATATTAAAGAAGAAAAAGAATGTACAAGGTTAAAGTTCAGGCATACTCGGATGAAAAACACAAACAAACCAAAAGAGTTTTGTGACCGCACCTTTGGCATTGACATCAATAGGGACCCAGATCCCAAAAAAAGTAAAGAAATGAAAACAAAACCTAGGGTGATGTAGGGCATCCCAAGAGACTTCGCTCGTAATAAAGAATAGGTGACCTTCTAATGCAGCCGGATAAAGTCAAGGGCTTCAATTTCATCCTCTTCACCTATTTATTGTTCCTCATTCCCATCAGTCACTTGTACTTTTGCAGCCCACTTTTCCAATCATAATGTCTACTTGCTTTCCCAATTCCCCCCTCAACATCTCCTTGGTGAACCTTTGTTCTTTGGGAGTGTTTGCGATGTCCCTTTTTTTTTTGAGAAAGATTGAGGTCCTCTTTGTGGTGAAAGAATCTCACACTTGGATTAAGAATCCCCAAGAGACCCTTTAGGTTAAGTGGTCGCCGTATGACCCTTGCTATCTTCTAATCGTTTTCCCTGTTTATTATAAAATTACTCTTATTTTCTTATATATTTTTCAATTGGTTACTGGCCTGCATCAAATGGTATTAGAGAAAGTTTCAGTTCTTGTAGCAAGCAAGTTCCAAAATCATTCTGAAAATCCAAAAGGAAACCCAACGATGGAAAAGATTATCGGGGATTGTTTCGCTGCTCATGTAGATTGGAGTAAACCTCCTATGTTCAATGAAGTCAACAAAAATTGTAGATTAGAGAGCTTGCATTACATTTTGCTTCATAAGCACATGAAGAAACATCCTTCCTAGTTATTTCACGCCGGGTCAGTCTTTCCACTACCTCGCTAGTTGCAGAAAAATTTGCTGAAATAGATGATATCAACCTAGTTAGTGAGATGGAGCATAACAACTGTCTCACCAAGCATTTGTCAAATTTTATCTTTCAAAATCTATTGAAATACATCTCTGATTGGCGGGACAAATATCTAGTTCAAGTTGCAAGCATTTGACAATCTTGAAGTAACTCCATATTTGCTTTCCCCACAAATGGATGTTCCTCCATTATTGACTACGATAAGATAGATATTGATGGCATCTTCAAAATGGTAAGCTCTTTGTCTTACTCCCTTGTACTATGGCATTATTGATTAAGTTCTTGCGGCATGTTTGGAGGCTCTAGAACCAGCCAGAGCTACATCACCATCAAATTAATGGTTCCAGACCATGGTTGATCTTATGGAAGGTTTGAGTAAACAAAATTGGTTTTCTGGGTTTGAAGTAGTCGATGATCCACCATTGAAATTTTTGAGTACTGGATCAAGCAAGCTAAGAAAGGTTGTAGGATAGTCATGAGATCTTTGATCAATGACATTGTTGAAATTATAATTAAACTTGAATGATGATTAAATTATAATTTCCACTATGAGGGTAAATTTGTAATTAGAATATTACAATAGTTATCTAGAATATTTGTAGAGGAGTCCAAAGTCTAGAAGAATCTATTGGTAGGTAGAAGGAATGTGCAGAAGAAAAGTAGGTAGAAGAAGTGTGTAGAAGTGTGTAGCTAGAAGCTTCCTTTGAGGCCTATAAAAGGAGGTCTCCTCTAGCCCTTTTGTATCATGCAAATTTGAGATTCAAGTTAGTAAAATTCATTTGAGTGTTCCTCCACATCTCTCCTCTTCCATTTCTCCCACTAACATACCTCCTCTTCTAATATAGTGGTATCAGAGCAGGTTCAAATATGGCTAATGGAATGTTTCCCTTTCAAGTTCCTCGTCTCACCAAATACAACTACAAAAATTGGAGCATCCAAATGAAGGCGTTGCTAGGAGCACAAGATGCATGGGAGATCATAGAGAATGGTTACAAGGAGCCAGAAGATGAAGTCACTTTGTCTCAAACTCAAAGAGATATTTTGAAGGATGCAAGGAAGAAAGATAAGAAGGCTCTCTACATCATTTATCAAGGTATAGATGACGGCACATTTGAGAAGATATCATGTGCAACCACCACTAAGTAAGCGTGGGAGATTCTTCAAAACTCTCACAAAGGAGTTGATAAGGTGAGAAAGGTGCGTCTCCAAACCCTTAGACGTGAATTTGAATCTTTACATATGAAAAATTCAGAATCAATTTTCGCTTATTTTTCTAGAGTTTTAGCGGTTGCAAATCAATTGAAAAGAAATGGAGAAAAGTTAGAAGACACCTGGGTGATTGAAGAAATCCTTAGATCATTAGATACAAAATTTGATTATATTATTGTGGCTATTAAAGAATCTAAAGATTTAGATTCTATGACTATTGATCAACTCATACGTTCATTAGAAGCCCATGAAGAAAGGCAAAATAAGAAAATTCTAGAGCCATTAGAGTAGGTTCTTCAAACCAAACTTAATTTGGAAGGAAGAGAAGAAAGACATGGCAATGAAAAAAGCTCTAAAGAGGATGAGGATGATGACGTGGTGGTTAACGAAGAAGAGGAGGAAAAGGCGGCCAAAACTCATACAATAATGAAGAAAAACATCAAAATTACCATCATGCAAGAGGTCGTGGAAGAGGAAATTATTCAAACCAAAATGGAAGACAAAAGTATGAAAAATCCCAAGTTCAATGCTATAAATACAAGAAGTTTGGCCATTGTTCTTCAAAATATAGAAATGCTACTAATTATTTTGAAGAGAAAACTAATTATGTGGAAAGAAATCAAGATGGAGATTCCACATTATTGTTGGCATACAAAGGAGATGAAAGTAAAGAAAACAACACGTGGTATCTTGATATCGGAGCAAGCAATCATATATGCGGGAATAAGAGCATGTTTGTGGAGCTTGATGAATTAGCAAGCGGCAACGTTACTTTTGATGATGCTTCCAAAATTCTGGTTAAGGAAAAAGGTAACATCTTGATCTGCCTTATAAATGGAAGGCACCAATTTATTTCTAATGTCTAATATGTGCCAAATATAAAAAATAATATATTGAGCTTGGGACAACTCTTGGAAAAATGCTATGATATCCACATGAAAGATTATAGTCTTTTTATAAGAGATCAAATGAGTAATTTAATTGCAAATGTACTAATAATAAGAAATAAAATGTTCTTATTGAGCATTCAAAATGATATTGCTAAGTACCTAAAGGTTTGTTTGAAAGACTCCTCTTGGTGTTGGCACTTAAGATTTGGGCACTTAAACTTTGATGGGCTGAAGTTGTTAAGTAAGAAAGGAATGGTGAAAGGATTACCTTTCATTAATCATCCGAACCAATTATTTGAGGGATGTTTCTTAGGTAAGCATCCAAGGAAAAGCTTTCCAAAGGAAACTACATCAAGGGCATCAGAGCCTTTAGAACTTGTTCATACAAATGTGTGTGAGCCAACAGATCCAAGTTCATTTGAAAAGAATAAGTATTTTCTTCTATTCATTGATGATTTTAGCAGAAAGGCTTGGATCTATTTTCTTAAACAAAAATCAGAAGTGTTTGAAGTTTTTAAGAAATTCAAAGCATTAGTTGAAAAACAAAGTAGCTATGTTATAAATCCGATAGAGAAGGAAAATTTACATCAAATAAATTCAAGAAATACTGTAAAAAGAAAAAGGGATTCATTGCCCTTTAATGTTTCCATTCACTCTACAACAAAATAGAGTCGTTGATAGGAAGAATAAAACTATTCTTAATATGGCTCGAAGTATGTTGAAGAGTAAAGATACGCATAAAGAATTTTGGACTGAAGTTATTAATTGTGCGATTTATTTATCAAACTGTTATCCCACTAAAAGTGTGTAGAATAAAACACCACAAGAAGCATGGAGTGAAAGAAAGCCAAGTGTTTCACACCTAAGGGTATTTAGAAGCATTGTATATGGTGATGTCCTGGGTCAAAAGAGACCCAAGTTAGATGATAGAAGTGAAAAATATGTTTTCATTTGCTATGACTCATGCTCAAAAGGCTATAAGCTATATGCTCCAAGTAATGAAAAAATCACCACCATTACTAAAGATGTTAAATTTGATGAAGAATCAACATGGTATTGGAACACTTCGAGAGATGATTATAACTTCTTCTCCCCTGTTAAAGAAGAAGAAGATCAAGCAGTTTGAGAGCCACAAGTGCCAACTACACCGTTGCCATTACCATCACAGTCGCTCGAAGAGACTCATCACTTTCATCAGTAGAAAGCTCTAGTGAAAGGATAGTTGGAGGAATCTACAAGAAATTTATGAGGTAACTAAAAATCAAGATAATCTCACTCTGTTTTGTCTCTTTGCTGATTGTGAGCCTTTAGGTTTTGAAGATGCGGTGCAAAGCAAGAAGCGAAAAGATGCTATGGATGAAGAAATCAAGGTGATCAAGAAGAATGATACATGAAAGCTGACAACTCTAGCAGAAAGGCAAAAAATAATTGGAGTAAAATGGGTGTACAAGGCAAAGAAAAATGCCAAGGGAGAAGTAGAGAGATACAAAGTAAGGTTGGTAACCAAAGGATACAAGCAATGTCAAGGCATTGACTATGATGAGGTATTTGCTCCCGCTGCTCGTTTAAAAACTATAAGGTTGATAATTTCTTTGGCGGCTCATAATAATTGGAAGATATATCAAATGGATGTTAAATCTGCATTCTTAAATGTCTTTCTTGAAGAAACGGTTTATGTAGAGCAACCCTTCGGATATGAAGTAAAGGGACTTGAAAATAAAGTTTTGAAGTTGAACAAAGCCTTATATGGTTTGAAACAATCACTAAGGGCATGGAATAGTAGAATTGATAAATATTTTTAAGAGAATAATTTTAGGAAGTGCCCAAGTGAGCATGCCCCCTACACTAAGATGGATGAAAATAAAGATATGTTGCTTGTATGTTTGTATGTGGATGATTTGATCTTCACATGAAATAATCCCAAAATGTTTAAAGAGTTCAAGAAAGCTATGATTCAGGGATTTAAGATGACAGATATTGGGCTTATATCATACTACCTTGGCATTGAAGTAAAACAAATGGAGAAAATGATTTTCATTTCTCAAGAAAGATATGCAAAAGAAATGCTTAAGAAATTCAAGATGAGTGATTGCAAGTCGATCAATACACCTGTAGAGATTGGAATCAAATTGTCAAAGAATGAAGATGGAGATATGGTGGATCCAATATTTTTTTAAAGTTAGTTGGAAGTCTATGCTATTTGACATGCACAAGGCCGAACATTCTTTATGAAGTTGGATTGGTTAGTCGCTATGTAGAGGCACCAACTACTACACATTGGAAGACAACCAAGAGGATTCTGTGCTACATTAAAGGTACATTTAACTTTGGTCTATTCTATTCATCTTCCAATGATTTCAAGCTTATTGGATACAGTGATAGCGATTGGGCCGGAGATTTTATTGATAGAAAAAGCATAATAGGTTTTGTGTTCTTTATGGGACACTTTTGTGAAGCTGAGTATGTAGCTGCCACTTTATGTGTTTGTCATGCAATTTGACTAAGACAGTTGTTGGAAAAGCTCAAAAAGCCGCAACAAGAAGCAATAGAGATCTTTGTAGACAACAAATCTGTAATTGCATTGGCGAAAAATCCGATGTTCCATGAATGAAGCAAGCATATTGACCTGAGGTATCACTTCATAAGAGAAAGCATTGCAAAAGGAGAAGTACAATTGAAGCATGCAAAAACTCAGGATCAAGTAGTAGACATTTTCTCGAAGCCTCTAAAGTTTAAAGCTTTTCACAAGTTGCGCTTTCTACTTGGAGTCACCAAAATTCAAGTTTAAGGGGGGATGTTGAAATTATAATTAAACTTGAATTATGATTAAATTATAATTTCCACTATGAGGGTAAATTTGTAATTAGCATATTACAATAATTATTTAAAATATTTATAAAGGAGTCCAAAGTCTAGAAGAATCTATTGGTAGGTAAAAGAAGTGTGTAGAAGAGAAGTAGATAGAAGAAGTGTATAGAAGAAAAATAGGTAGAAGAAGTGTGTAGAAGTGTGTAGCTAGAAGCTTCCTTTGAGGCCTATAAAAGGAGGTCTTCTCTAGCCATTTTGTATCAAGCCAATTTGAGATTCAAGTTAGTAAAATTCATTTGAATGTTCCTCCACGTCTCTCTTCTTCCATTTCTCCCATTAACATACCTCCTCTTCTAACAGACATTTCCTTGCAGTTCCATTTGTACATATAAGGTTTCTTTGATCCTAGAAGTACACTGGATTGGAAGAAGGCGTTTGGTGAATGGGTAAAGTTTCTTACCAAAAAAAGGATAAAGTTAAACATTGATGGCAGTTCCCTAGGTAATCCAGAAAAGGCTGGAGCTAGCGGTGTTATTTGAAATCATAAGGGAGCTATTTTAGGGACTTACGCCATATTCTTAGGGGTTTAGAGAAATTAAGATGCAAAATTTGCAGATTTGATGATTGGAATTCCTTTTTTTTTTTTTTGGCTAAAGATTAGATGTATATTCGAATAAAGTATAGCAAAAATACAATAAAGGAAAAGAGAGCAAAAACAACCCAGAAGCACCCTACCTATGGCATTGCCATCATCAGGGAGGATCTAGGAGAAAAAACCTCAACAGAATCTATAGCGAGGCCACTCAACAGTGTCCTACTTACTTTATTAGCAAACCATCTTGGACAACAAGTCCCTGAAGATGACCATTGTGATCAAGCTAAATCCGCTGCCTCATTGATCTCCCGATCGCAGTGAGTAATCGCCACTCAATTTGCTTTAATTAGGAAGACACACACTGTTAGGATTGGGGGCATTGCCAAGGAATATTGCCATGCAGAAGCCCTTCCACCACTGCTAAAGAGTCACACTCTATCCAATTGAGGAATATCCAAGAGCTTTAGCAAAATCTATTCCTATCACAGCTATATTGAACTCATCAATGTAGTTCATTGAAACCCCTAGATGAGTAGAAAAAAAATGAATAGAACCACTCCATCACTATCTCTAAAGATACCACCAGTTCAGGCTCTACCTAGATTCCATATAGAACTCCCATCAATGTTGAGCTCATCTTCCAATAGCTTTATGCTAAATTATTTACTTCACAATTGAAGCCTTAGGAGAGCACAATTAGCTACTTGGCATGAGTCACTTGGGCAGTCTTACTGAGTAGCCTGGCTTGCTCATGCGGGGCTTCAATCAAACCTAGTAGAGCAGAATGGGTAAGAGGAATACATCAAGTGGATTGGCAGTTTTATCGCACACTGATTCAAGCGTAGCGACTGAAGGAAGCTGAAAAAGGTGAGCGCACGAGAGACTATGCTTTGTTTTTTCCAGACACTAGGTTCCATTTAGCGGTGAAGATCCACTCTGGCGTAGATTTGACAGTACAAGGATCCTGAATCGATTGAACCTTAATGTCACGATCAAATTTTTATCATAAGAACTCTTGTCATAACACGCTTTCCCTCAAACAAGGATTCATTCGTTATGCTAAGAACAAAGGGATTATGCATATTTGGATTGAAAGTGATTCAGCGTCTATGGTAGAAGGGCTTTTGTAAAGATGAATCCCTTGAAAATTCATGCAGGAACAAGGAGCCGAACAACCTGGGAATAATGATATAGCTGGATAAAGTTATGGGCATTTATTTTTCCATCCATTTGATACCCTTGACTTTCCTCGTCTTTCCCTATTTTATGTTCCGTATCCCCGAAAGTCTCTTTCACTTTTGCAGCTCACTTTTCAAACTCACCATCAATGTCTCTTTGCTTTCCCAATTCCCCTCCCCGCCCCCCCCCCCCCCCAAAAACAAAAAAAAAAAAAAAACCACCAATGTCTCTTTCCCTCCTCATTGGGCTATTATAATGTGCTTTGAAGAGAGTTAGAGAATACTTGGTGAACCACTTTACTCTTTGGGAGTGCTTGTAAGGACCCTTTGAGAGAGTTTGAGGTCATCTTTATGATGAAAGAGTCCCATACTTGGGTTGAGAGAGAGTCCCAAAGAGACTCTTGTGTTAAATGGTCTCCGTATGACCATTGCTATCTTGTTGTCATTTTCCCTATTTGTTATAAAATTACTCTTATAATCTTATTTATATTTCAAACACCTTCCCAAACTGAAGAGTCTATATTCTTGGCCTCATGCTTAGTGAGCAAATCGCCACTATATTTTCTTTTCGCTAGCAATGGGATATCTTCCAATAAATTGAAGATAGATAGGACTGATAGTGAAGCCATTTTGAAGGAAAGGACAAGATATCAATCCCTTTTGAATGCATGCTACCACCAAATAAGAATCACATTCAATCAACAAATTTTGATACCCCTTTTTCTAGACAATGAGGTAGCCAGAAGAAAACACAAAAAAGTTTTCTTAGAAGTTTGAGTGGCATGTAACCTTTGATATTTTTTTACCCTTATTTGCTCCCACTCTGAATTAACAGAAAACAAATAGGAACTTCAGGGAAACCAAATACAAATATCACATGTACCCTATAGGGAAGAACTAAAAGAACCGTTTTGAAATTGAGATAAAGTCAGAGACCACATAATTAATGTTTTAGAAAATGCTTGGGTAATGACCTGAAGCATCCACAATAGAGTAGTCGCTAAGCCACCTATCTTTCCAAAAGCCAATCGAAGATCCATCCATCGCCAATGATCCACCTTTTTTTTTTTTTATCATATGTATATTCAGACTAAAAATAAAGTCAAAGATATAAAAAAGAGAAGGAGAGCAAAAACTCCAGAACCACCCTACCTACGACATATCCATCAGCGAGGAGGCACTAAAAAAAGCTCAACAAAATCTACAACGAGGGCACTTAAGAGCATCTCACACTATTGTATTCACAAGCCATCTTGGACAAGAAGTCATAGAAGATAACAATTGCAATCTAGTTGTAGTCTTAGAAGATGACAAATTCAACCATTGGAACTGATTCAAACAAAAAAAAAAAAAAAAAAAAAAAAAAAAAAAACAACAACAACAACAAAAATGAAGAAAAAAACCAGTAAAAATAATCCTTTACCTTTGTTGCATAGTACTCATACTTATCTTGATTAAGAGTAGAATGGACTATCATCATCAGTAAGTCTGGATTGATAGCCATTCTTGAACCCAAAATTAAGCTTGCATGTAATAAAAATCCTTAAGAGAAAATGAGGAGGCATTTTACAAAAATGTGGTTTCTGCTAGATTTAAGAATTCTCAGCTTTATGAAAGGAGGGAAGGTGGGAAGTGGCTTACACAAAAGTATTTATAGGTTACACTCTTTTAGCGCGAAGAACAGACGTTTTTGGTTGAATTGCCAAATCCTAGAATGGGTTGCTTAAAATCTTTTTATAGATGTCTGAAATTACAAGAAAGTACAGCAACAACTCTTTTATGCCCCAATTACACGTGGGTATAACGTGGGTATAAAAGGACAAAAAGAAAAGGAATCAAACAGGAAATGTTATCCGTTAATTACGCTCTCAATATTCTTGTCTCCATTAGGTAGAGAATACAATCAAAATTAGATCACAACCATGGATAGAATTTTTTTTTTTTCTTTTCAAGTTTTAAAGTTGAAACGTATCTTGGGAACTGTGTCTTTCCTAATATGAGAGTTTCTTTTTTATGTGTTTTCCATTAAAAGGATAGGGTGAAGGAACGTACCCACCCCAACCCCAATCTGACGCCTTCCGACCCCAATGGTGAAGACATTTATTTCACTTCAACATGGATGAGGGAAATTGCCCCCAAAAAATGTTGGTGATCAACCTACTTACACTAGTCCCTTTTCTCACACTAACCTAGAGGTCCTATACATGACTTCAATGGGATAATAAAAAATAAAAATAAAAATAAAAAAAAGATTAATGTAAGCATATTCATCGAAATTTGGTTCCTTAAAAGAACTATTATTGTCTATTATCTAGTATGCTATGTTTGACCCACCAATAGTTCGAAATACTGTCTTTTAGTAACTTTATCCTTTTCCTTTGTAGTCATTTCGTGGTCTTCTGTTAATTATATTTTAAGATAGTTAGGAGCAAAGTGAACATAATTAAAAGTACCTATTGGGCATTTAGTTTCCACTATGATTGATTTGTCCCATGCTATTCAAGGATAAAATTTAAAATAAAATGTGATAAGGTAATCTAAACACTTATAGTTAAAACAATAAAAGAAGGTAGAAAATACAATTTGATATACGATTTTAATAATTTGTCCATTTTATGAATATAATATTGTTATATTAATCTAATCCAAACAGTATGATCCCACGTTAATATAATAAATCAATACTTTTTTTTACTATACAATTCATGAGCTCCTACGTGACAACGTGCAATAGTAACAATATAATATATTATTACACTGAAAGAAGGGAGCACTCAAAGTCAAGGAATGGGTCTTTTCGGTCGTATATGAAATCTTCTCGTGAAGAGAATAAGAACCTATGTTTCAACTTTAAAAGAGAAACAAATGTAGTAGGAATAATAAACTAAACCATATAGTTGTTAACAGTTAAAAAAAAAAAAAAGGAACTGAAAAGCGTTCCAGTGATTGCTTTCTTGTCTTCAGATTTATGGAAACTACATATCGCATCTCCATATAAAATCGAAAAAAGAAAAACGATTAAAGAGAAACAGAAAAAGCAAAGGCTGCCACAAGAACACTTTTATTCTAAGCTAAGTATAACCATGCAAAAGGAAAATGAAGAAGCATTTGTACACGTGCACAAAAAGCTCTTAGTTTCATGAGAGAGAGAGAGAGAGAGAGAGAGAGAGAGAGAGAGAGAGGTACCTTGAAGAGTTACTCCACAAAGTAGTAGTAGAAGGGTAATCTGAATCTCTCTGTATAGATCCTTCTGATGATCCTCTTTGATCAGTTAACCGTGGTAAACTAAGATCACAGGGTGCCTGCGTGATATCTTCTTCTCCAGACCCATCTGATTGGCCTGCAAGAGAAAACTAAAGATACAAATGAAAATTCCTTCATTAAAAAAAAGGAATAAAAGTTTTTTTTTTTCTGGGGTAGATAACACTATCATTGAAAATTTAGTTCAAAGTTCCGTGTAATAAACTCAGAGGAGATAGGTTTAAGTGTAATGTGTATGGGGTACGTGCGAAAATTACAGCTTCATATAAATATAATAACATTACTAATGTATGTATATATATTTATGTACGTACGTATATGTATACAGTATTTGGAAGCTTGAGGAGAGAGAGAGGGAGAGAGAGAGAGAGAGAGAAGGGATCTCCAAATGGGAAATAAATAGGGGGGAAGAGATAAAGCTGCTAAAAAAGGGTGAAGGCTAAGCAATACGAATTACCTGAGGAAGCTGCAGGCTTGTCAGTGGTCTTAACAGTTCGATACATCTGCAAAGGCAAAGAGAAACAAAGACTCAGTAAAGAGGAAGAAATTGTGAGCCCGTGAGGATGAGGAAGGTGAAAAAAAGAAGAAATAAAAATAGAAAGAGAAAATAGCACTCGTTTCCCCAAAAGAAATAAGAAAAAAAAAGCTCATTCCAAATCGAATCAGATGGTTCCTCTCTATCTCTCTCTCTCTCTCTCTTTCTCTTGTTTTTTTTTTTTTTCTTGGATTCTTCATTAACCACGAGGATGATGTTTGGTAAGGTCAGTAATGACCTGTATTATTGAGAAATGATGGCTACTTTTTCTCTTATCATTCATGTTCTCTTTCTCTCTCTCACTACTCCCCCTGTCTTTCTCTGTCTCTCTCTAAAAGAAGAAGCAGTCCTGTCTCAGAAAATCAGACTATTCATTCATTCACTCACAGCATTCATCGTATCCCGTGCCGGAGGAACAGAAGATGATCTGACCGGCAAGAGAGAGAAAAGAGAGGATTAACCTAAGAAAAAGGGGGAGATTTTTTCTTTTTTATCCTTTAGTAATACCTGTAAATGACTCTTAACGTGAGCTAATGTTAGATCTTTAACATCCATGAGCTCAAGAACAGACTTTGGAGTAGCCCCTGAAAAATCAAAGAAATACATATTAGAATAAAATCTATAAAAAATATATATATATAGAGAAGAAAAACCTAAGACCCAATATACAACCCTTCTCCAAATACCCAAGATCTGCTTATTAATCTAAGAACAAATTAGGTCAAAACAAAGAACGAAAGAGGAGGTAGTGAAGATAAATGCTCTACTTTCATGTCCACCAAGGAGCTCCACTGCGTGAACAAACCGAGCATGAAGTGTGCTTGTCCACCGCATACGCGGCGCTCTACTACTCCTCTTTGCAGGTAGCTTTGGCATGAATCTTGATGATCTAATCATCCCATGATGAGAAGCCTCTGAAGTCCCCATCCCATACTGCTGGTGGTGGAGGTGGTGGTGATGTAGGTTGTATTTGAATGAGTCGGACGACAACCCATGAAACCTAGACGCAGCAGCCATCCGATAAGCCGGAGACTGAGAGTTCAAGATAGTCACGGGGTCCAAACCTCCTGGTAGAAACGGAGTAGCAGGAGAAGCAGAAGAAGAACAAGCAGAAGGTGGTGAATGATAAGAGGACATTGGGTGAAAAGACATCTTGGGATCCTTCTCCCTTGAACGATCCAAAGCCATGAAAGGGAATGAACGATTGTGATACACTGGAATCCCTTTTATGGGTCTCAACCCTTCTGAGATGACTCCATGATTAAGGTGATTAAGTTGGTTTCTGTTAAGATGGTGAAGCTGTGGTTGCTCATCTTCTTTACTTCCTCTTGTGAAGTTTCTGCTCCAACAACTCTCAGATTCAAACCCATTTCTTGGGTTTGCTAGTGAAAGCTCTGTGTAAGCCTGTGAGTCTGTCCTGACTAAGCTATCACTATTGGACCTCAGACCTTCCTGTCGTCTCCAAAGATTGAATCCTGTACTGTCGGGTTTGTTGTTGCCATTGCACATGGAAGAAGAACCATTATTAGGAGGGCTAATGTGTAAGGCAAGATCAGGAGGAGAGGATTCCACAAACATTGTAGATTTCTAAAGTTAAACTCGATTGGGTATGTAAATTTTCCAAGTGGGTCTTTCTCTTGCACCTTTTCCTTCCCTTGTGGAGAATTATTGGAAGGGAATGGTGAGGAAGGAGGAGAGGAGAGTGAGAAGGAGTACCTTAGTATGCTCAAAAGAACTTGAGATTTGGTAGAGATGACAAGGAAATTCAGAGAGGTATGTGTTGTAGAGAGAGAATCTCGTCTTCTAGTCTTCTCTCTTCAACAAACAGACATGCTCGAGAGGAAGATTGAGAGGGGGAAGAGGGAGATGGAGAGAGACAGATAGGGAAATAGATGGATATGAATGTTGTTACGCAAAGAAGATCAATTAAAAAATAAGGCATGGAAAGGGGAGGGATTTGGGTATGCGTTTCTCGAGAGTATATCTCGGAAAATGACACTCAAACTAGGCCTCTCTCTCTCTCTCTCTCTCTCTCTTCCCTTATCTGGTCTGGAGTCAAAACACGCCAAGCAGCAAAAAAATGGACCATCGACTTCCTTCCCCGGAGACGACGGGTTAAAAAATAGCAGAGAGAGAAAGAGAGTCTCCTATGTGATTCCTTTTCCCCCACCCTCTTCGCTTCTCTCTCTTACTTCTTTTTTTTTTTTTTAATATTCACGGACTTTAATAATCTCTTATTACACAATCAGGTGGGTGTGAAACTGTCAGATGGGTTTTATAAAATTTCGCTGGATTTTCAGATTCTCGGGAGAAATTGAGGGACATTGTCATTATGCCATTGACCTGTGTGACCCCCACAAAGGGTTGTTTGTTTGCTTTCATATTGATAACATCGTAAACCCTAATTCCACAAACCTTCTAATTCCCTTTCATCCTCCCAAATATTCCCTTCTAATCTATCAACAACCTTTGTCTACCATCATCATGGGGGGTTTTATTACGCCATTTGTTTCCTCACATGACCATCCCACCGCCTTCGTCCCCCCCCCCCATTGACTCTAAAACGAACAGATTTCAAAACCCTAGGTTGAATCCCACATAAAATAACATCCAACCCTTTTCTTTTTATTGGGAAGTACCTCCTCTCATTTAATGCTCTTACCCCCCTCATTTCATAAACATCCTTTTGGGTGCAAATAAATGCAACTCCTCTTGGGTCACTACAACATAGATGATTGAAACCTCTCGCCCCCTCCTCGCTATTGATGTAAACGAATTGAGTATGGTCTGGATTGGGGTGCAGATAGATCAGTTCGAATCGGTTTTGGTCTAGATCAAATTAGTGTCGATCTTTAGGATCTAATTGAAATATGTTCATTAAGAGGTATGGACTAGGTGGACTATATTGTGCACATTAACAAATAGGCCGGTCTGATTTTAGATTGTTATTGGAAATCGCTTATTTTGTTGTTATCGGGTAAGTTCGGGTTGAAAGCCCAATAGGAAACCTATTAAGCCCATCCAAAAAGACGAAGTAGTGAAGCTAAAGTTTAATATTCGGTCTGGTTTGAACCATTATTGGGTTCAGACTCATTGGTCAAATATTTCAAGCCGGTTTTGGGCTAGCCCAGACCGGACCATGACAGATAGGATACGCCATACCTTAACCCGAAACATGTCTGGTAACAATTTGATTCAGGTTGGTTTCGGATTAATTCAGGCCGGCTCTGCCCAGATTACTAATTCCGTCCCAAAATTGCACCCCTAAGTCTAGATGTGACTGGATACAAACACTCCCTAAAGTGGATAAGGATATCGTTGAATAAATACAGAGGTGAGCTGAATCTGGATTTTCAACCATCTATTTACATCTCTGGTTGGACCTTCCTCCATTCGACGGATATGATTTGCTTTTAGTTCATATCTCTTCATTGTTCTAGTCTCATTATTCTCTTTTCTCATTCTTTAAAACTGTCCAATGTTCAAGAATCCACAATATTATTAGTTATTTAATTTTTTATTATTAATTAGATATATATTCCAATAGATTATGTTCCAAATTATTTGAATTTATACTCAGATACTTTTAAACAAATAGAAAAATGCAAATTCAAATAATTTAACTAATTTGGTATCTTTATAAGGACATAGCAACACCATCTAAGGACCAGTTACACACAAATCCCCAACACTTATAATGAAGAGTAAGTTTTTCTTTTCCTTTTAGGAGATTAATGTTAATGTTCAAACCATTCAATGGATCCTTCTGTCCGATCAATTTATTCTCTCTCTCTCTTTTTTTTTTTTTTTTTTTTTGGTTGTGAAACAAGTTATTCTCTTACAACTACCACAATTTATAAGCCAGTCCTTAAATCCCACTATTGCCCATTTATTGGACGTTGTGCATTGATGAAATGATGCATGCTTACTGCATCTGACGACAGATAGAACTAGTGTAACAATACCTGACCCTCAACCACAATTTTCTGCGTCTGTTTTATCTTGTACCATTCACATTGTACTCAGTATATTCTTCAAAAAAAAAAAGAGTATAGCTACTGTACATTCTTCATAATATAGACCATTTAATTACTGGGTCCCTTTAAGATGATTTGATGGAAATTACTTCAGTTGCAGTTCAATGCTTACACCCTATGGCCGACGTGTGTGTATATATATATATATATATATATATACTGAACCAATGATCAGTATAAGTTGAACTATGTTAATGCCTGTATTTATGACGCATGATCAAGATCAGATGGCCAGGAGGAGTTAAAGGGCCTTACTTAGTCGTTTTTACACTCAAGCATTCTAGAGTTGGAAAACCTTTTTATTTTATTTTTTGTGTGGTGGTGTCAGGTTGAGTAACCCAATGAGTCAGAAAATTTGGTTCATTGAATCAGTTGACATAATGTGAGAATGGGTTGCAAAAAATAAACGAAATTAAAGACTTCAATGATCTGATGGTAATGTTTATTCAAGGGAGTTACAGGAGGATCCAACTGATCAGATTATTCCTACCTAATTTACCCAAGACAATCCATGGGATTTTACAAAATTTTTGTCTTAAAAAAATTAAGGCTGTGTTTGGCATGTATTCTAGGTCAAAAGTACATTCTGAGATGACAAAAATAGTGTAAAGTAGAGAACATGACCCATTCTGCATCCCTAAGCTCATAATTGAAATGCCTTGTTTTTTAGAATATTCTTATTCTATATTGAGAATGCATTCTTCATTCTAAGAATATATTTCAAGAATGCATACCAAACACAGTCTAAATACTAAACTTGTGGAATAAGACTTTTAATACTATATTCGTAGAACTATTCTATCGAAACAACCCCCCTCCTGCAACAAAAAAAAAGGTTGGGGGGGGGGGGGAAGCATGCATGTTTCTCGGGGAAAGTGGAGCACAAGCGAGTTATCATGACTCTTGATAGGACAAGAAGGGCATTATTGGAACTTTAATATAGAGGAGGCTAGGGTGTTTGTATTTTTTTGAGGGTGAGATGCTTGAGGAAAAGATTAGAAAAAATTTTCCTAAAAAAAAATAGTAACAAAGAACCAAGATATATAATGTTAGGCTGCATATATTTACATACACTCTTTAAACCCTGTAATAACGGAAACCTTAGATACACTTCTTTTTTTTTTCTTTTTCTTTTTTTTTATATCATATGATGGATTCCAAATAAGTGTCTGACATCTCTGATAACCTTAATATTGTTAAATCATATCATGTCTTGACCACAGCCCAAACATCAAAAAATTCCAGTAAATCTTAACCTACATAGAATTAATGAGATTGTACTAAATTGGGTGATTAGAATCTTTTGCAAATTAATGAGGATATTGATTTACTGTTCAAAATTTCTTACTGTTTGAACATTTTGATTATTTTTTTTTTCATGTGCCCACGTCCAGGAATCATATTCACATAAAAACACAAAAATATTATGGGAAAATGTATTATGTATACCTTATGTATGGACAAAACTTAAAATAGCAATAGAGAAAGCTCGTTTTTCAAGCTAGTTAAAGCTTATGGGAACATATGATATGTGAACTATTCTTATTGTCAGCTAACCCCTATGCATCTCATTAATGTCATGAAAAATAAAAAAATATATATATTTACCCAACTTGGTATTCATGTAAGATGAGCTGCATGAGTATCTTTTTAAAGAAAACTTAATCTAAGGAATCCTATCACATGATGCAATAAATATAAATATTATTTCTTCGATGTTCTTTAGATTCTCTGTTGACATACCCATCTTATGTAATTATCTCAATGACTCCAATTTAGAAATTCGGTACAATTTACACTTTTTAGGATTTAATGTCAGTGATTTTTACAGTGATTTTTATAGGCTTGGTTGTTGTTGACCTTAGATTTCAGACTGATCTTCTAAGGTAGGAACTGTATTGCAGACCACAATAAAAATAAGAACAAGAGTGATCGAATTAGAGGACCAAGAGATACACTTTTGTGCTTAAGTTAGTAAAGGAGACCTCAATAGAAAGAGAATAATAATTGTGATGTGATAAGTGATTTGAAATTGGTAAGTGGCATTCATACATTGTCTAATGTTGGTCACACTCGCGCTTTTGTGGTATAACTCCAAAATCGTTATTGATGGATATGGCCCTGGTTCAAATGTGAATGGACCGATACGCCCTCAGCCAGAAGACTGGCTCATGCCACACGTCAACCACCCATTGATGAGTAGTATTTATGGACGTCAATGCCATTTGCAACATTACATTATAAGGCAATCAATCAATAGGCGGGACTCTGTAGTACATCAGAACAGGAAATTTGTTGGGAGTTAAAGCCTTTTAGTATTGTCTGGTCAGAATTTTAAGGAACTCTACGAAGTTGGATAACTGACATTCAATTTTTGTTCAATCAGAATTTGGACGTATGATATTCAATTTGGTTTAATCAAAGTTTTTACACATTTTTTAATGGTGCCAAACAGACTTCTACAAAGAAGAATAAGTGAGAATTTGTTCTGGCTTTCAAATCTTTTGATAGTTTGGCAGAAGGTGTAACGAAGCTGAAAATTCGCTAACCAGGAAAAAGGGACAACTAAATCTTCTTTCCCTTGTTTGTATGTGTCTGTACATATTGGGTGGTGCTTCTTTATATAAGATTAATTAATTATTTAGTTAATTAAAATGAAAAATAAAAAACTGAAACAAGTGATTTTCCAAAGACTGTTTGTTTCTTTGTAAAATTTCGCATGTGCAAATGAAATTTTACATGAAAATTTTCCTCTAGCTCTGTTTGTTTTGATGTAAAATTTTACGTGTAACATTTTAAATGTAAAAAGAATTTCAATGTTTGTTTCCAGTAGGCAAAAGAAAGATGAAGTTCTTTTTCCACCCCCTTAGAGATCATATTTTACCTCTTGTAAATAAACATTGAAATTTCTTTTTACGTATAAAATGTTACACATAAAATTTTGCAATAAAATTTTATGTAAAAAATAAACAGAGTCCAAGAAAAAGGGATAACTAAATTATTTTTTCCCTTGTTTATGTGTATGTGTATGTTTACATATTTTTTACCTTTAAATAAATGATGGAAAATCCTATTTTACAGAAAACAAATATTTTTTTCCAGTATTTTATATGGAAACAAATGAAACTTTTTTTTTTTTTTTTGGTAAAAACAAATGAAAACTTTTGACTCCAAGTGTTTACATGTTGTTGATGACTTTGATAGCCAATAGGTTAAGGGAGATATTCGATGTTGCACGATATTCTTCTCTAATATAACAACAACAACAACAATAACAACAAAGTCTTATCCCAACTAAATGAGGTTGGATAAATAGATTATTGTCCTTCAATCAGTTATGTTCGATGTCATACTTGGAGCAAGGCCTAAACTATGCATGTCTTTCTTCACCATCTCCCCTAAAGTCATCTTAGGTCTGCCCCTAGCTCTTTAGATCCTTTAATCTGAATCAAATCACTCCTCCTTACGGAGCATTTGACGGTCTCCGTTGAACATGGTCATACCATCTTAAACGACTTTCTCGTAGTTTATCATGTATTGACGTTACTCCTAAATCAGCTCTAATACGATCATTCCTTACATTATCCTTACTAGTTTTGACATACATCCATCTCAAGATCCTCATCTCAGTTACACTAAGTTTATCTATATGATGCTTCTTAACTATCTAACATTCCGCACCATACATCATAGCCGGTCGAATGACTGTCCTTTAAAATTTTTCTTTAAGTTTTAAAGGAATACGTCGATCGCACAACACTCTAGACGTACCTCTCCACTTCATCCATTCTATTTTAATTCTCTGTGAAATATCATCCTCTATATCACTTTCCTTGTTTATGATTGAATCTAGAGACCTAAAATGATCATTTTATTGTATCAATCTCTCATTATATGACTAAAGTTACACACCATATACTCCGTCTTCATTATACTTATCTTAAAACCATTTTATTCCAATGTTGATCTCCATAGCTCGAACTTGGCATTAATCTTTGCTTTTGTCTCATCCATCAAACAATATCATCAGTGAAAAACATGCACCAAGGGAATTCATCTTGAATGTCTCTAGTTAGATCATCCATAATGAGGGCAAATAAATAAGGGCTTAAATTTAATCCTTGATGTAACCCCCTTGTAATTGAGAATTCATGACCTTGAGCCCCATGGTTTTCACACTAGTCACCACATTATAATACATATCCTTAACTATGTCCACATATTTGCTTGAAACGCTTCTTTTCTCTAGTACTTGCTAGATTAACTCTCTAAGAATTCTATCATAAGTTTTTTCTAGATCAATAAAGACCATATGAAGGTCCTTCTTGCTTTCTCTATGTCTTTCCATGAGTCTTCTAAGCAAGTAAATAGCTTCTATAATGGATCTAGTTGACATAAAACCAAACTAGTCCTCCATAATAGTAGTTTCTTTTTCTTAAGCAAGTTTAAATAATTCTTCCCTAATATGGGTTCTAATTCCTTTTACCAAGTTTCTTGTTCTTCTTACCATAAATTAATACAGTATTAATTAGGAGTGTGTCCCTTTTTTTTTTTTTTTGCTAAAAGTTAATTTGTATTAAAAAATAGAAAGAAAAATAAATACATCACACCTTAATAGGATGAAAACCTCCACCTTCGGCATTGCCATTAGCAGAGGCCATGCCGGGTGAATTACAAGAACCTATAACGAGGTTTGTGTGAAGCATCCCACACAACCACTGAAGCCACAAAGTCCGGACACACAGTCCAAGAAATAGAGGCTCTATCAAATGCTGCTTTCCTAGCCAATCTATTTGCCATAGTGTTCACCTCTCTGAAACAATGAGTGATTCTGAGTTGACAGTCAGACAATTTAAAGAAAATTGCTCTCCATTCCTGCATCAAAAACCAAGGAAGCTCCCCGGTTCTCAAGCCCATAACAGTGGCTGTCGAATCCAATTCAATCCAAATTTTACGAAAACCAAGTTGCCAAGCCATTAATAGACCTTTCATAGCAATTTTAACTTCAGCAATAAAACATGTCGCCACCCCAATATATATCCGCATAGGCATAAAGAACCAGACCTCTATTAGATTGAATTACTCCACCAGCACCAGCCTCACTAGGATTTTCAAGGCTGCACCCATTTGTATTCAATTTACACCAATCATAAGGAAGAAGATTCCATACCAATTCAATTATTTGACTAAGTTTCCTAGCCATCGTTATGAAACTTAAAAGTCGAACAATTCTTAGATCATCAACAGTCTTCACCGTGCAAGGGTATCTGACTGAGATATCCTTACACCCTACTTTTATTTTATTCCATATCACACTCTTTGACGGCATTGAGTTACAATGGATAGCATGATTCCTGCATCGCCAGGCCGCATCAACAATAATAAACAAACATCCGGACCAGATTAACCAAATACTCACCCCACTAGATTTACTTTGCCACCATTTAAGTAAGTCCTCCATTTTATCAAAAGATGGTATAATAATACCAAAAAGCATACCAACATCATCCCATATTTCCTTTGTGAATGCACATTAACAGAATACATGATCTATAATATCAACAGATCTCATGCATAAGGCGCATCTTGAGGCCAAATGGACACCTTTGCGTTGGATTGAATCATCAGACGGCAGCTTTCTCCAACACCACTGCAAGAAAATAAGGATACTCTAGGGTGTAGACTTCTATGCCATACCGCACTAGTCTAATGTTTTGCATCATTTTTCTTATGCAAAGCTTCCCGAGCTGATTTTACAGAAAATCAGCCTGAATAATGACCATTCCAGACCCGTTTGTCCATAGTACCTAGAACTAGCCAAATCTGTGCCGCCAATGTGAAAAGATCTTGCAAAACCTAAGATTGAACAATAGGAAAAACCCAACGCCCATTAGATATAAACCTTGAAAGTTTCCATCACCGATTCTTTAGATGCACCAGATTTAAACCCAACTGGTCCTTGAGAGAAGATTCCCCTAACCAATTATCTACCCATATATCAATACTTGAGCCATCTCCAATTAACCACCTGCAATGCTTAGACATCCAATCCCACATATGTTTGACACTAATCCAAGCTCGAGAAGTAAATAGCGGTCTTCTAACAGTACCATCTTTATTTAGATAGTGACTCCGCATAAAATTAGCGTAGGAGGTATTTTTCGTCTGGATCTTCCAAGCTAGCCTACTCAGAAGGGCATCATTCATATCATCAAGCCTTCGAAGACCCAATCCACCTTCTTCCTTAGGAGAGCACATAACATCCTATTTGACAACCACCCCTTTTCTTTTCATGGGATCTCCCGTCCAGATGAAGTTTTGCATCCAACACTCCATTTCCTTGATCAAGGACCTAGGCCATTTATATACAACAAAGGTGTGTGTAAATGTATTGCTGAGTACCGAGCTAACCAACTCTACCCGACCAGCATAAGAGAGCAATCTACCCTTCGAGTAGAAAATTTCCTTCTAAATCGATCAACCAGGGGGTTAAGATATTCTTTGCAAAGCCGACCTTTAAAAAGGGTCACACCCAAATATTTTGTTGGGAAGATCCCCTCAGAAAACCTCATACAATCCATTAGATTATGTTTCCTCCCAGCTATCTGTTGACTTGTTGGCCTTCGTATTGTAATTGTTGGCAACATGGGCTAACTAGGCCAAGTTTGATGAGAGAGAGTGTTTACGGGCCCCACAGGTGATATGGCAGTGACACAGACGATATGACAGTGATACAGACGATATGGCAATGATACAGTGATATGGCAGTGATATGGCGATATGGTGTCGCATTATGGTGTCGCATTTGTCGCATTTGTCGCATTCAAGAAGAGAGAAGCATTCTTAGAAGAGAGAGAAAGAGGAGAGAGAAAATTTGTCAGTGGGACCCACAATGCCGAGGTGGCATGTCATCATGGCAGCCAGCCTGGCCGAGGGTTGTGGCCGAGGGCCATGGCACCATAGCAAGGCCAAGGGCCATGGCACCATTGCAAGCAGTAAGGCCCGCAAGCCGTGCCACAAGCCAAGCGCAGCAAGGCCCATAGGCCATGCCGCAAGGCTTGCAGCAGCAAGGCCCGCAGGCCAAGTGTCGCATGCAGCATGGCATCACAGGTGTATGTTGAAAGTCCTAGAGAGAGAAAGCTTCTCTTGTTAGAGAGAAAGCTTCTCTCGTTAGAGAGAAGCACCTCTCGGGAAGTTTTCATTCTACAGGGTTTTTGTTAACAAAATGAAGTTCCAGAGGCCATTCTTTTGTTTTTCAAGGGCATTTTGGGCAGTTCGCAAAAGAGAAAATCCCTTATCAACGGTCAAGATGGAGCCACACCATCGTTATTCCAAATCGATGGTTCTGGTGAAGGCGGGCTATCATGTTACTCAAGCGGCGTTAGTTGATGCTCCCGCGAAGAAGCCCATTGGCTGGGCGCAGCTTAAAACGATGGTTCGTGCATCATGGAATCGGTGCCTTTATTCAGTGTGGCGCATTCATCGTGCGACGACGGAAGAGATGCCGATCCTGCGCTTCACGTGATCTCCGATTTTTGGAGGCGGAATTATTCAGATCCAAGGGATCCGGTCAGATCCCGCCTTTTTAACCTTGATTTAACGGATGATGGTGCAGATTCCCTGTGCGTCCAATCGCAACTCGATACCGCGCCTGCCATGTCAGCGGCGGCGCGGCTTCGGTGCTTCGCAGGTGCATCAAGTGAAGTTTGAAGATTCCATTTAACATAATTTCACTGGCCGAATTTGTTTTTGCTATAACTTGACCATCCGGAGGCCAAATCCGACGATCCAAATTGCTCCGAGCTAGGTTTTCGATTCTCTATCAATTAAGAATGGCTGTGAGGTTGCTGGTCGCGTGAAACAGAGGGGAAAAGAGGTTTTTGAGAAGAAAAGCATTATTCTTCATATTTTTTATGTGTTCTGGCTTTGGGAATTGAAGACAATCACTCATCATCTCTATTCATGCCCATGTCGGTGCACTGCTGTGATTTTTGAAGGATGGTGGAGCTTCTTTGCATATGACAAGGGATTGGTTGATTATCAGAAGAAGAGAAACACTGCATATGTCGTCAGATGTCAGAAAACATCAGTTGTGAGACTTTCTCAACTCCCTTATTATTTATTGGATTAATGCATTGTATGCTAAAGTAGATTGAGAATATTGAATGCCTACATTGTATGGGAGTCTATTGTATGCTAGCTTAGGCAAAAAGAATATTGAATGCCTTGCTAGGTTGGGATTTAATTGTAAGGCATCACTATAAGCCCCAAAATTTATCTTTTTGATTTGTGTTCAGTGGGTGTTGGACACTGGCTGAAATAGCCTGAACATTGGCAGTGTTTGCCCTCTTAGTTCTATGCTGAGAAAATATAGAGTGAGTATCCTTGTCCTGTAAAGGGCTAAAAGTTTAGTATTGAGTAAATACAGAGCCCATTGGGCATTACTCCGTGAATTAGCCATCACACACTGTGGTGGTGAACCACGTAACCCTTCTGTGTTGTGGAATGCTTTGATTCTGTATTTTGTGAAATGCGCGGAATGAATTACAGGATGAGTGTGCAAATCTGGTAGACCTAGCCATTGAGTGGTTGCGAGGTAGATTTGCATACGTCTGTGTGTGTGACAGTCAATTTCATAAACAACACTGGGCAGCAAAGAAATAGCAGGTTAAAAAGTTTACACACTGATTCACCCCCCCTCTCAGTGTCATTCAAGGTCTATCACTATCACATCAGGAGAGAAGAAGATTTTGCTTTTTGGTGGGCTGATTTTTTGACCCCCAAATTCCTCATATGAAGAGAGAAATTTCTTTAACTGTCTACAATCACGAAGGTTTGTTTTCAAGAAAATAAAGATGTCATCCGCAAATAGCAAATGAGTAGGTGTCACTGTACCTCTTCCATTGAAAATTGGCGTTATAACCCCCTTCTCAGTCATATCCTGCAGACCCCTGCAAAGAACCTCTTCAGTTAACACAAACAGAATTGGAAACAATGGGTCACCCTGAAGAAGTCCCCTTTCCATTCCAAAGTAGCCAACCGGGCCTCCATTCACTATGATCGACAACTTAGCTGAGGCAAGGAGGGATTGAACTCAAGAAACAAAGAGGGTAGAGAACCCAAACTTTTTACCAAGATTGAAAATAAGAAATTCCATTCCAAAGTGTCATACGCTTTCTGAACATCCAACTTCATTGCCACACAACCTTTCTTCATTTTTTATGCATCAGAGTTACCAACTCAGAAGCCATACCAATGTTATCATGTATTACTCTCCCCTTTACAAACGTACCCTGAGATGGGGATATCAATTTTTCCATGAAGCAACTAAGTCTATTCGACAAGATCTTCGGAATAATTTTATAGACAAAATTTCCAACGCATATAGGCCGAAAATCTGAAAGCTTCATGGTGTCATCTTTCTTCGGGATTGAGGAAATGAAATTGTTGTTCACATCCATAGGCATCTCTCCAAAGCTGAAGAACCACCTTACAGTCGCACCTACTTCCTTACCCACGATATCCCAACAAGTACAAAAGAATTTCCCAGAAAACCCATCAGGTCCTAGAGAATTTTCAAGATTCATGCCAAAAACAACTTGTTTTATTTCATCATCAGTGGGGATCTGATCTAGTAGGTTATTATACTCTTGCATTACCAATGTTGGAAACACATCAAGACACTAATAGTGAGAGATGGAACCAGAACTTTGGTGAAAATCTGCAAAATAGCTCTCAACATAATCTTGAATCTCTAATTGAGATTCCAACAACGAACCATCTTCTTTTTGAAGGGACCAAATAAGGTTCTTACTCCTTCTAAACTTCGCCATTGCATGGAAAAACATGGAATTTTCATCACCACACTTAAGCCACTTAAGTCTTCCCTTCTCTGCCCACAAGGATTCATGGAGAGAAACAGCATCGTCATACTGCTTAATTAGCAAATCCTCTTGATGTTTCAACTCAGCATTGCAACCCACATCCTGAATTAATTCCTGAATATCATCCAAATGCAGTTTAGCATTGAACACTACCTTCTCAATATCGGGAAAATCATCTTTTGACCAAGATCGAAGCTTTAGTTTCACAGTTTTCAATTTTTGAGTCAAAATATAGAACGGATTCCCTTTAAGAGGATTACACCATGCATCTTAACCACATCAAGGAATGAGGGATGCTCCATCCAGAACCACTGTACTCTGAACAGAACATTCTTTGGTTTGGGAACCGAGATCAGACCCTATCCTCGGGAGAACCCGTTGAAACCCTAGCTCATAAGTAGCAAACTAGACATCATTTCCAACACTTCTATCCAATACAGCTTGGACACGTCCAATAATTCTGTTATTGGGCCAAGTAAACTTCAACCCCTAAGAAGGTAATGCCATTGCAGAAATGGAACCTAATAAAGCACCAAACTCATCTGCAGATCCAACATCAAACCCACTAGGCCCCATTTTCTCATGGGCATGGGGGCAACAGTTAAAATCTCCAAGCACCAACCACGGAACTCCTTGGCCTCCAATAGAAGACAAATCAGTCCATAAATTTCTTCTAGCCACTTTCCTATTGTTCGTATATACAAAAGAAATAAGATTTACTATCCCATCAATCAATATTTGGATTGTAATATGTTGCTCAGAACTGAGGACTATAGTCGGCTTTAATATTTTCTTCTTCCAAATCACCCATAGGCTAGGCACTCTTCCAGCTCTATCATTAACAATTAGGTCCGTTTCAAAACCAATCCTATCCAACAACACTTTATTCATTTTAGATGACATACCATTGGCTCCGCTATTGCCATCACATCTGGACAATGCTTTCAAAAGGTTTTTCCATATCCATCTCGTTTCTGGGTTTGAGACTCCCCTTGCATTCCAGAATAGGACTTTCTTTTTTATCCATTTTTTCGTAAGGTATCTAGACGAGCTTGCCGATTGTCAAGAGCAACCATCAAATCCGCCTTCTTAATAACACGACTGGCATTACGACCTGGTCCCCTTCTATTAACAGTAGAAAATTCCTCACCATTACCTAGCAAGCTTTCATCTATTGCTTGGACGTCTTCAAAAACAACTTCAACATGCCCATTAGTTCCAATCTGTGCAACACCACTAGGGGAAGATGTCACTGTATGTACCTAATCATGTTTCTCCAGAGGAGATTGAACATTCAGGTCAAGAATCATAACTTGATGGCTATTTACCAGGGGGACATGAGGAATTTCATTCCTCGAATTACTTACAGGAGACCGAGCCACCTCAGCATTCAATGAAGAAATATCATTAACATTCCCATCAGCATTTCCTGAACCATCATCTCCATGTACACTCTCTAGTTCATCAGTCACATCTGCCCATTGGCCCTCATGCCTCACCGATAACTCGGGAAGAGCATGAGCATTACCTTCATTATCAGGCTCCTCCATAACCAAACCATTCCTTGTCTGTTTGTCTAAGCCCTCCTTATTAGGACACGAGTTAGCACGGTGACCATAGGTTCCACATTTGAAACAACGCATTGTAGGATCTTCGTACTCTACTTGCTGTTTAAACAGAAAATACTGTCCTTTGAATTGGTGTTCCACCATTATTTCATCTGGCCGAGGGCCCGCATTAACCATCTCCACCTGTATTCGAGCAAATCTACCCACTATTTTATTTTGAGTATTTTTGTCTAGTCCCACAGGTCTTCCAATAGCCTTGCCCATAAAAAAAAAGAGATCTTCATTCTAGTAATGGATTCCCAATCCAGGAAAGCGGACCCATTGAAGGTGCCTTCCCACCTACTCCTTATCCACATTAAAACTTGGGTCCCATAATTGCATTCTCAAAACTTGGCCATTTACATGAGTAAGGCCCCTCTTCCATACTGATAGAAGACCATCCTTCGAGGTATTCAAATCTGCCTTGATCAAGAACAGAAATGGTAAACCCATCGACGATCTCCGATCAAGAACAGAAGAAGTTCACCATCCCCGAGGTATTCAAATCTGCCTTGATCAAGCATTGAATCGCCTTGATCTTCGTTCAAAGGAAGAACATGAATGAAATCTTAATGAGATTGTAATTTGGGATTCACCGGAGTGTGTCGGTGATACCTCTATAGGGGCATTTGAAATATCATACATTCTTAAATTACCTCGCCTTATTCCCAAAGAAATTTTTCAAGCCAGGGATAAAAAAAGGTTTTCCATAGATATTTTGAAAGTGATCTATCGTTATGCCATTGTCAAAGGTTGTCGTTGTCGTACATAGTTTTCAAACAAACCTATGATATAACAATAATTACCTTCACTTAAGAAAATAAGTATATAATAAATACTAAGAGGACAAAAAATTAAGGTATCAAATTATTTCACACTTTTACCAAAAAAAAAAATTTATTTGACACAATAAAAAAAAATCCCTTATTAATTGTGTGATAAATAAATTAAATTTTGATCAATTAAACATGACTCCTTCAATGAGGTAGTTGAAGAAGGTCCTCCTCCAATATCTCTATGTGTTGGTGGGAGTTACTTGTACTCAAGTATTCATCCCATAAGTGAGTTCTAGACATAGTTGGTGAAGGAAAAGCTACTATGTACGATCTAGATTGATAAAGGGTTCTTGATTCATCGGGAAGCTCTTTTAACAGGGGCTAATTAATAAAAAAATTCTTGAAAAAAGATGATCTCGAACCATCCAACCTTCCCAGCACTGTTAGATCTCTCTTTGGTGCAGGACGGCTGAAGAAGAACCGAAATTATTGGGATAAAAAAGAAATCCAAAAAATGAATTCTTGGGAATGGGTGTAAAGGAATACTCATTTCAATTTAAAATTATATAAATTTTTTGGCTAGTGGTATAGGTAAGAAAACCCTTGGTCTAGAGCAATAATCTATATAAATAGAATAATTACTTTATCCTTGTAAATGAAGTATCCGAAATGACCTCAGATTCTGTATTTCTGTCTCAAAAATACCATACCCTCATCCTGATCTGGTAGACCAGTGATCCCTTGCCTTAATTTCTAAACTTCAATTAGGTAGACTTTAAAGGCATAACATCAGGTTTGCAGTTCATCACTTATTCAAAACTATTCTGATCTTGAAATTTCATAGATGGTTTTAACTTATTTCATCAGGCAAGAAAATCTATACATGATCTTCCGAGATGTTTTTATTATATAAAGATCCCAAAAGCGATGCAAAGAAAGTGAAAAAGGCGACATATGGCGGCGGTTGAATAAAACCACTACTATATATACCTTTATAGCCGATATAAGTATAGAAATAATCTTTGTGCCATAGATATGTTATTATTATATTATTTAAAAAATATATATATTTTCCTCCACCATACTTCTAGTATTTTAGTACTATAACAATAGATAATCTTTTGTTCCTCATAACAAAATCATTAAAAATAATATGTCCCTCACAATGTATTTTGGTCAGCCAATGACGGTCCTCAAAACAGAATCTTTTCTCGTGAAACCGTGATTCACCTGATTTCAATGGGATCTGCATCCTCTCCTACCAGTGGTTTTGGGAGAACAGTGGTAATCTACCCTGGATGGCTGCCACGTGGCTCTCGGTGAATCCAAGATCTACGTCCGAATCGACACCTAACCGACAAGCCAAGCCGACAGGGGGTGTCCGCTCAGACGTGGATCTCGGATTCACCCGAGAACCATGTGACGGTCATCCGAGATAGATTATCGCGTCCTCCCAAAACCACTGGGAGGAGACGATGTGAATCCATTTCAATGTCATTGGATCCCCTTTTTCCTTTTATCTTCCTTTTCTTATTTGGAAAATATCTTGAAAAAAAGAAAAAAAAAAAAAAAGGTGACTCATTCAATTGGGGATGGGACAATTTGTTATTTGATGAAAAAATAAAACAAACATGGCACCTTTTTTAAATGTCCTTTGTCTTATTTTTATTTTCAATCGTTTTTTAATTTAGGGATAAAAAGGTTTTTCACAAATTTTTTAAATTGACCATCATTATGTTATTCAGTCATTATTATCATTGTCTTACAAGATTTTCAAATAAACATATAAAATGACAAAAATATCCTTCACAAAAAAAGAAAAAAAAAACATGACTGAAAATAAGAGGCCAAAAAAAATAAAGTATCAAAGCATTTCATACCTTGTCAGTTATCAATAATATATTATGGGAAAAATAAGTATACACTAGCGTTGTACTTCTATCTTTCTCTCTCTCTCTCTCTCTTCCTTCGGGCTCCCTTTCTCTTTCTTCCATGTGACCAGCTATCCGACTTTATTATACTCTTATTTTCCTAACAAGATGATGTGTCAATTCCAATTGTTGGATAGCAATGACTTATTAGATTAGCTTTATGTCGAAATTCAGATTGCAATTGAATCAAATACTACCTTCTTTACAGAGGTATAGATCTACCATGATTCCATGGGTTCAAATCGTCTCCTGCCATTAGAGGGACTCCAGCTGTGATCAAACAGCTGGAGTTCATCCGATGCACATACAAATATTTCGATATGTGCGCCTAGTGAACTGCTTCAACAGCTGAAGAAACTAGATAATAGGAGATGATTTTTTTCAAGATTCCACATAGAATCAAGGAATTAAGAATGAGATGGTTGTCAAACAGGCCCTTCAGCTCGTTGTCGTAGTCTATACTTTTTCACGGAAAAAAAGAAAAAAAAAAAAAAAGAAAGATTTTAGCCTGCTTTTTAGTCTACCTATAGATTCAATTCTGGGCCCACAAACCTATTTTACTTTTGGGGATAGACTTTAAATCTACAAATGTCCGGGCATAACCACTTTTCCCCTAAGGTTCGTGTTCTTTCAGGCCCGTGTTCGGGCTTTGTAAGACCCTTATTCATCACCCCAACCCTCAAGCTGCACCGATTTAAATCTACAAACATTCAACAATTCTATCACAAATATCTCTCGATCAAAGCACATCTAGAAGCTTCTTTGTCTTCCACATCGTTTTATTAGGCTGGTAAGAATTAGGAACTGTTTTCAAGCGTTTCAGATCAAGGCCCAGAAAAGCGGAGTATCCTCCTAGCCTCTCTACAGCTCTCACCCTCAGTTCGTAGATGCTATTCGGCTATCTCTAAGAGTCCATCCATGAAGAATCTACGTTAAACCTCTGAAATTGGGCCTATGATACTATTCATTTTGAGTCACATTTGGCTCATTTGAAAATCCATTTTTAGCATTTTTTTTTTTTTTTTTTTTTTTTCTGATAGCAACAGAAACTCCTTGGAGGCTCCATTAATTTGGTTGCAAGGAAGGAAAGGAAGTGAAATATATTAAAAGATGAAATTTTATTTAATAATCAATAGTCAAATTTGTTGCAAAGTGATGTTCCTATGTTGACACTGAGACAGTGGGTGAATTAGGGTATACAAAAATTCTCTGTCAAAAGCAATTAGTGATTGACCAGGGCAATTCCAATTTTACTAATCACATAAAATCATATGCACATCAACCTTACAACCATAGAATGGCCAGGTATACCAAGTAATGCATACTCACTTTGTAAAACACAAGCACTCCAATATCCCGACAAAAATTCGAAGCACAAACCATGACACATGACATACATGATTCACCCACACAATGTGTGAAAGGCTACGTCGGCTAATTATTTTCCTAACGGGACTTTGTATTTACGCGATGCTCTACAATTGTTTTAGTTACTACAATAGCTCCGTAGCTACAATTCCTGCTTCTGTTTACGCCCCAACATGGACAAGAGCAACAACTCCAAAACCTACCAAGCCTCAACTTGAAAGGTGAATGCAATAATCAATAAAAATTAACAAAAAAAACCCCTCCTCAATTTCGTCAATTGTATAGGCTTTTCAACAATTTCTCAGGCCTAAAACAAACTAAAAGGGATTTGCAAATACACACTACTTCTACCAGTGTAAGTCCACACTAGCCATCTTGAGGAACCAGAAATGCAAACTCTTATGCGCTTAGATCATCAAAAAAGAACCATAACACCTAAACAAGTTTTTGCCCAAGCCTTTTCGATTTTTTTAGCTGCTGGGTTAGGGAAGAAGACTTCAGCGAGGTGGTCTTCAAGGGTTGGGAAGAACCAATTCTGGCCTATTCTGACCCTCTCTCTGAGGTGGCTGCCAAGCTAAGGAATGTCAAGAACGCACTTACCCGAAAGAAAAAGTCAAGAACGCCCTCAAAAAAATGGAATAGGTTCAACTATGGAGATGTTTCAGCTAGGGTGAGAGAGAAAGAAAATCTTCTCTATTGCATTCAGAGAATTGTGGCTGAAATTCCTACAAACGAAGAGGTAGCTATCATGGAGAGAGAAAAGTAAGAAATGAACTGGCTAAGGCCCTTGCTGCTAAGGAAGAGCTATTCAAGCAGAAGTCTGCTGCTAAGGAAGAGCTATTCAAGCAGAAGTCCAGAATTAAATGGCTCAACTTTGGGGATAGTAACAACAGCTTTTTTTTTTTCATAAAACAGTTAAAAGCCTACAAAATCACAATCATATTTGTCAGTAAAGAATGCTGCCAGGAAAGTGATGGAGGAGCCAAGATTGATAAAGCAAGAAGCTGCAATGTTCTTCAAGAATCTGTTTGGGGAAAAATACTCCATTCCAAAGGGCTCCAATTAATGACGTCAGATTCAACGAAAATATTATCTTAGAACTAACAACCCATGCTTGTAGCTGAAGTTACGGAGAGTGAGATCAAACAAGTGGTGTTCTCTTTTGATGTCAACAAGGCCCTAGGGCCGAACGGATTTAATGCTATTTTTTTCAAGCATTGCTGGAGTACTAATTTTAAGACCCGCACTCCATTAACTCGGTGTAACATGGGTTAACGTGTCATGATATGTCGTCCCATCATAACCTGGCCAGAAGAGACGGTCGGAGATCAAGTCATGAGTTAAGGTACAAAAGCTGACAACTTTAACTTTGTCCGGTCTGTCTAGTTAAGGTTGTCCGGTTTCACGTATTGTGCAACCGAATAAGCGACCGGTCAAACATAAAATCAACTCCAAGTTAAGGAAACTTTCCTAGTTTACTTAGACTACTCTCCTAATCGGGAAATGACTCTAATTAGGAGGTTACCCCTCTATATAAGGTTCATTTTTCCACTTCCTCTCACTCTTTAGACCAACTATGAAACCTAGTTTCTAGAAGGAGATCTGAGAGAGAAGCTGTGGAAGAAAAATAGATTGTGAAGAGGAAGAGTTCACCGTCAGTTTTGGATCAATGTCATCGAGAAAATAACAGTAATATCTTCATTATACCATCTGTTTTCGATCGACGTTTATGCTGGAGCAGCCTATGATGAAGAATAAGATGAGTCATGCTCATTTCCTCCACGTTGTATTCTCATGCATTTTGCCTACTGCGTTGTCTTGTGTCTTATTGAGTTAAGTTCTGAGTTCATCCCTTGTATATATATTCTTTTTAGATGTTGATGTATGATACACTGTGGAGGACTACGTCTGCTCCAGCTTATGGAAGTGTTGCTGTTTTGGATGTGCAAGCAGGAGGAAACGAACATGACTCGTCATGCGAGTGCCACTTCTACGTATACCTCTAAGATTATTTATTTCTTTTCCTAGTATGGTGTAAAAGACTTGTATGGAATTATTTTAATTATGTCTCAGTAACATTGAGAATAATTAGATTAGAGTATTATTTATCATTTAGAACTCAGTTCGTTTATTAAAGTCTTCCGCTGTATTTATATATTTTGATCTATAGTTTGTATGAGTGGTTTGTGAGTTGAAATGGTATTTTGAGATTTTGGTGTAAACTGTTGGTTTGGTAGTAGTTCAATCACACAATCGTCCGTTCTCCCGCTAATACTCTATCACATACTAATATGTACACCCCTATTGGCAAAGGCTTACAAGATAGGTTCCATTACTAACTAATCCTACATGTCATCACAATGTGTCTAAGGCCCTACCCCAGCATATATAGCTTCCTATGAAATAGAGATAGAGCTAGAGTCTGACTGTCACACCCCAATTTCGACTAAACCAGAAGTGTGAGTGAACCGCCACTAAACCAACGATTCACACCAGGATATCAATAAGACCATGTCCACTAACACAAACCATTGCACATAACCATAATCAGAATACGATTAAATACAGCGGAAGTCTTAATAATAATGAACTGAGTACTTCTATTGATAAATAAATAAATTATCCAATTATTCAAAATACCAAAACATAAATAAATAGTTTTACATCGTTTATAAAATCCAACTGAAATAAAATAATCAAATCATCCATATCCTAGAGGTACACGCAGAAAAGGCACTCGCATGAAACTTCATGCTCATCCTCCCCTACTTGCACTTCCAAGGCAACAGCACCTCCATATACTGGAGCATCCATGTAGTCCTCGACAGTGTAACCTGCATCAACATCTAAAAACATGTATATATACAAGGGTAAGCTCACAACTTAGCTCAGTAAGAAAATCAGGCAATGCAACAAACAACATCCATGAGTAACATTCACATTATAGTTTGGTTTTAAGTTTGCAATGTGCTATAGAAAGAATTGGCGGCTGCTGCACCTCTATACACGAGTGTGTGAATCTGCCAAATGAATCAAACACCACTGTTGTCCCACATGCACCAACATGGAATAGAGATAGAGCTAAAGTATCTGGATCACACATGGCCAACACTTCCCCTGATGCCCTACCCATACCAACACGTAAGCTCCTATTGGCGAGGACTTGTAAACTGGGCTTGCAACTAACCATTCCTATATGTCATCACAGTAGGCCCTATCCCAACACAGTTCCCTATGCATAGAGATAGGGCTCGAGTCTAGTGGCCAGGCCGGAGACCACAGTGTCACTTCCTTTGTAAGACTCGTACGCCACAAATTCGGTCTAACCTTACGTTTTCGTGTCGTGACTGGTCTTCCCATCATAATCGGCCCAAGTGCGTGAAGAAACCACAAGGCTAGGTATGAAATTTAACCCAAAATCATCTATTTAAGAGTGTGTGGTGGCATACCTAAATAGGTGTGGTTGACCACACCTCAGAAGAATGCGACCACAGGAAACTAGGACTTATGGTCACAGTTTTTGGCTGTGTAGTCGATGGGTTTTGCGACCCCACGTGCGACCATACGAAGTCAAACAGACTTCGTGATTAGGAAATCTTCCTAATCCGAAGGCGGTTCTTTCCTAATCAAAGTAGGACTCTATATGGAGGGTTTTACTCTATATATAGGACGTCCCTTAGCCTCTTTCATCCTTTTTGAACTCAAACTGAAAGAGAGAGAAAGAGAAGAGGAGGAAGAGAAGGAGAATTGAAGAGGAAGACTAAGAGGAGGAAATTAAGAGAGAACTCTGAATCTTCAACAAGTTTAAGGTATGAAACCATCCCCCACACCAGTTGAATACCTGAAATAGATCATGGCGGAGATAGTGATTCAAAGTGAGACCCCAATCATCAAACCATGGATAAATTCTAAAATATCCATGGAGGGAATCTATTAGGATGATGGATTATGTAAAATATAGATTTTAAGCTATAGAACAATCATAGGAAGGATCATGATGATAAGCCAAGAAATCAAAACATGAAGGAATTGAATTGGGAGTGGAAAAGTCGACCATCACATGTGAGGTCGCATGTGTGGTCGCATGATATGCGACCACACGAGGCACATATGATCGACCACACACCCTCGGAAAAGTTCTAGGGAGGGTGTGGTCGCATGGTATGCAACCATACATATCGACCATAAGCCCTCGGGAAAATTTCAGGGAGGGTGTGGTCGCATGTATAGTCGCAAGATATGTGACCACACATAGCGACCACATGCCCGCGGGGAAGTTTCAGGGAGGGTGTGGTCGCATGTATGGTCGCATGATGTATGACCACAGCTAGCGACCACACACCTTGTGATCGTAGAAACTGAGACCACAGGTGCACCCGAACCTGCGACCACTCAGCTTCTGAAAGTCTGAATTGATGGAAATAAATTCTAATTAAAATCTATAAATTTGTTAGGATTCCAAGTGGTCTAAAAGTGATTTACAAAGCTTGAACGAGGAACAACCATCGACCAAAGATAAGGGAACAAGACCTAAACTAATTGGCTAATAACAAGCTGTTTTACTTATTGAGTCCAATGCCATGAATGATTCTATGCTTGTATGCTTGTAATGTACATTTCACATGTCATTCGATATTCCTGCTATTACTGCTCATGCATATTTAATTCTGTTTATTTATAACATGATGTTGATGATGATGATGATGTTAGAAATAGACATGTGAATGTATGTGTATGGTTAGTGTGCTTGATGCGAGTGGGGCATTAGGGGGAGGACGTGACACTGTGGTTCATCCTGGTCATCAAACTCTAGCTCTATCTCTACTCAAGGTTTGTCCACTAACATCGTCGTATCACAATTACCTTAGTAGAACTATTACGTCATAGGGCATCAGGGGAGGTGGTCTCGGACCGTGTAGTCTCTGACTCTATCGGGGGCCCTTAGCTCTATTTCTATGAACTTATTGAGTGATGCTGGGGTGAGGCCTTGGATACACTGTTTGGCATTAGGATTGGTTAGTTGCGAGTCCAGTTTGCAAGCCCTCGCCAATAGAGGCTTACGTGTTGGTATGGGTAGGACATCAGGGGAAGTGTTATGTTGTGTTTGATCCGGGCATTTAGCTCTATCTCTATTCAATGATGGGTACATTCCATGATGGGTACATGTGGGACGAAAATGGTGTTTGATCTGTTGGGCGGCTTCACACACTCGTATATAGAGGTGTGGCGGCCACCAATCCTTTCTATAACACATTACAAACTTAGAAACTAGACCAAAGATATGAATTGAATGCATGCATATGTTTGTTACATTGTTTTGTTTTCTCAAAGAAGCTCAAGTTGGAGAGCTGACTCTTGTACGCACAATTCTTTTTAGTTTTTGATGTTGCAGGTACTACGGTTGAAGATTATGTCGACACGCCAACATATGAACAGGTGGCGGGTATGGATGGGCAAGCTGTGGAGGACTATTATGATTCGTTAAGCGAGCGTTTCAACTATGGATGCACTTAGTGTTTAACTTTCGTATTTGGATATTTGTAATATATATTAAATTATGTTTTGGTTACTTAAAGATAACTGAAATATTAATTATATATCATGATTAGACATCAGTTTATTATTAATAAGACTTTTACTATTTACTTTATTATCTCTGATTAATGTGGAATGTGTTTTGGTTTAACATGGTTGGCATAGCCTATACGAGATCCTGGTTGAACCGTTGGTTTATTGACAGTTCATCACACCATTCCGGTTGGTCCAGAATTATGCTGTAACAACTTGGTATCAGAGCTCTCAGGCCTTCCCCATCAAACCTGAATACATTCATGATTGTGTCTATGAACTGAGTTAGGATAAACTTAAAAGCTTTATACAAACACACCATAAACACCTGTGTTGGTTGAGACAGAACTTAAACAAGACAATAATGTACATAAAAAAGGTGGAACTATATATATACACAGACAGAAAAATAAAATCTAAATGTATCCTGATAAACAAATAATATAGAGTACGATCTATAAGTTGAGCAGTTGTCTAAGTATACAAAGGATATAGTACAGTAGCCAGAACATTGGAATACCAAGTTGATACTCACAAGATGTGAAACTCGATGTATGACAGAGGAAGAAGGAAAATGGCTAGTAACGCCTAAATCCCTGTAAAGGTAGAGGGAAAGATCTCGGGTTAAATCCAATAAAGATAGGAGAACAATGGCCATACACTAAGAATAAGAGTAACTATAAAAGAAGAAGGAGCTATACTCCTGGATGATGTGGAGACTTTAAGTGAGATCCACCACACACTGATCCATCGCCCACTGAGCATTAAGGAGTAATTGTAAGCCGACCCCACCATTATCTAGGTCGATAACAAGTAATGAGAACTCATCTGAGTAGATACCAAAAAATGATAATCAGATTGTAGCAAATCAAAAGAGTGAACAACCAGGCCACTCCTGTCACACCCCAATTCTGAACCAACCAGAATGGTGTGAGTGAACCATCACTGAACCAACGGTTCACACCAGGATCTCGTATAGGCCGTGTCCACTCATACAAACCATTGCACATAACCACTATCAGAATATAATAAATACAGCGGAAGTTTTTAAATTAAATGAACTCAGAATCTATTGATAAATGTAAATAAAATATCCAATTATTCAAATTCAAACATAAAATATAATATCATTACATCTCTTTAATCCAACCGAAAATAATGAAAATAAATCAAAATCCAATCAAAGGTACATGTAGAAAGGGCACTCGCATGAAGCCTCATGATCGTCCTCTCCTGCTTGTACACCCAAAGCAGCAACATCACCATACGTCGGAGCATTCACATAGTCGTCCACTGTGTAACCTGCATCAACATCTAAAAATATGTATATATACAAAGGGTGAGCTCACAACTTAGCTCAGTAAGGCAACCAGACAGTTTCACAATATTATGCATGAGTAACAATCATTTTATGTTGTGGTCTGATTTAAGTTTGTAATGTGCTATAAAAAGGTTTGGCGGCCCCCGCATCTCTATACACGAGTGTGTGGTACCGCATGGAATCACACTACCACCGGCCCACATGCACCCATCATGGAATAGAGATAGAGCTAAGATATCCC
Organism: Protea cynaroides; assembly: GCA_028583415.1. Lineage (NCBI taxonomy): Eukaryota > Viridiplantae > Streptophyta > Magnoliopsida > Proteales > Proteaceae > Protea > Protea cynaroides. Next base: position 69,876,547 of record CM053273.1, read on the forward strand.
CGTACCTCCCCTGATGCTCTACCCATACCAGCACCTAAGCCCCTACTGGCCAGGGCTTGCAAACTGGGCTCGCAACTAACCAATCCTAGATGTCATCAATGTAGGCTCTATTCCAGCATAGCCGTATACGGCATAGAGATAGAGCTAAGGTATCCCCGTACCTCCACTGATATCCTATCCGCAACTAACCCACTAGGATAGAACAATACGCAGGTTGACCCTATCCCAACATAACTCCCTACGGCATAGAGGTAGAGCTAAAGCATCGTGGACAAGCCAACGTTGACCTCGGAGACCACAGTGCCACATAACCATGGCCAGGCCAACATCAACATCGGAGACCACCGTACCACGACCTTCCCCTGATGCCCCACCCGTACCAAGCATGTTAAGATAGAATACTATAAAATTATCAGTGCGAGGAATGATCCCAGGCTCCATGCCCCACTCCACACACCAACGAAAATAATCACATGCCTAACAATCACATCCTATCATGCATGAACAATAATAATAATGGAAAGTAAAGGATGGCATGTGAATATGCACAAACATCACATCATATATATTCAAGTTATTAACAACGATTTACTGTCCATTAATTATTAGGATTTAGGTCAGATTTCCTTACCTGAAGCTCGTTTGATAGCTTGCTCCACGTCGCAAGATCCAAACGGAATATCACAAAGTTCTACAATATTATTAGGGTTTCATTAGAATAGTCTTCTTAGGGTTTTATGTTGGTTGGAAAACCAATGAGGTTACAAAAATACACTCACAGAGCTGACCGGTGGCATGTACCGGTCGCAGCTCTGTGGGGAAGACTGGCGACCAATATGGTCAGCCGGTTCCCACAGACCAGCCCCCCGGAAGGTACCGGTGGTAACATACCGGTCACACAGGGTGCAACCGGTATAGTCGACCAGTATGTCTCCGGAAGACCATACTTTGGGTTTTTTCGACTGCCGTCGATCATTCTCCATGGATTTCCAGGGTTTCTCCTATCCATTCTAAGTCTGAGCTTTGAGTTAGAGTTATCTCCAACTCATTCAAGTCTAGTTTCGATGATAATCATCCTAGAACTCGAATCTAGGGTTTGACGGCAACTTAGGGTTTAATGGTCAATTAGGGTTTTAGATCAATACCTACTTTGCATGGTATTGATCCACCCATACAACTATCCTAGAGTCATAGAGTAAGAAGAATGATTATAACACTTACTGTCGACTGGCGTAAAGTGAGTGTCGTCGAACGACAATGGCGGCACTTCCTTCTTCTTCCTAGCTTCTTCTCCTTTCCAACCTCCTTCTCCTCTCTAGGGTTTGTGAGAGATAATGGAAAGGATTTGAGGAGGTTTAAGGGTGTTTATATAGGCTAGGATTAGGGTTTAGTAACCCTATTAGGATTAGGAAGGTCCAAGTATTAGGGTTTAGGAAAGTGGGACCCGTAGAGATCAATTTCTGGATCTCCGTAGTCAGCTGCGAAGAGCTGACCGGTCAACCGGTACCAAGACCGGTACCATCGACCGGTTAACATAAAATAACACTTATTTGACCGTCTTTGATCCGATTTCGTACCAATTTGTCATCCGCTCGTCCCGTCTGGCCCGGTGATGATCGGAAGACCTGCTACGACATGAAATCAAGGTTTAGACCGAGTTTATGGAGTGTGGGTCTTACAACTCCCCCACCCTTAAAAGAAATTTCGTCCCCGAAATTTACATGTAGGTCTCACAACTCCCCCACCCTTAAAAGAAATTTCGGCCTCAAAATTTGAACGTACCTTGATCATCGAAAAGGTTAGGATACTCCTTCCTCATCGCGCTCTCCTCCTCCCAAGTAATCTCTTCGACATCTTGGCTTTTCCAATGCACTTTCACATAATGGATCTCTTTGGTTTGAAGTTGTTGTACCTTTCAGCTTGAGAGCATCACAGGCACCACTTCAAATGTTAAGTCTTCAGTCAAGTCTGGGGGGTCTGCTATCAAGATGTGCGATGGATCCCTGATATACTTCTTCAATAATGATACATGGAACACATCATGTACGCTTGACATAGATGGTGGTAGAGCCAATTGATATTCTACATTACCACATCTGGTCAATATCTCGTATGGTCCCACATACCTGGGGCATAGCTTCCCCTTCTTACCAAACCTTTTCAGACCTCGCACCGGTGATATCTTCAAGAATACTTTGTCACCCACTGCAAACTCCAAATCTCGACGTCGATTATCCGCATAGTGCTTCTGTCGAACTTGAGCTGTCTTTACTCTCTCATTGATTTGATCAATCACTCGACAAGTTTATTCAACAAACTCTGGTCCTACAATTCTTCTTTCTCCCACCTCATTCAAAAGCAGAGGTGTACGACACTTCTTCCCATAGAGTGCTTCATATGGAGCCATCTGGATTGTAGCCTGATAGCTGTTGTTATAAGCAAACTCGATAAGCGATAGCTTTTCGTCCCAAGCTCCCTTGAAATCTAATGCACAAGCTCGGAGCATATCTTCTAAAATTTGAATAGTCCTTTCTGACTGCCCGTCTGTCTGAGGGTGGAATGATGTACTAAACTTCAACTTGGTTCCCATAGCTTTCTGTAATCCTCCCCAAAACTTTGATGTAAAACGAGGGTCTCTGTCAGATACTATCCTTTCTGGGACGCCACGGAGTCTGACTATATTATCTGCATATAGTTTGGCCAGCTTCTCCATGGTATACTAAGGTCTGACCACAATAAATCGAGCTGTCTTGTTGAGTCGGTCGACTATAACCCAAACTGCGTCCACTGACCTTGGTGTCAAAGGTAGGCCAGTGACAAAATCCATAGTAATGCAATCCCACTTCCATGCAGGCTCCGGTAATGGTTGCAGCAAACCTGCGGGTCTCTACCTTTTTGCTTTAACTTGTTGACAATTCAGACACTAGAACACAAAATGAGCTATACCCCTCCACTAATACAACCTTCTTAAATCATGGTATATTTTGGTACTTCCTGGATGTACTGAATATGGAATGTAATGAGCTTCAGTCATAACTCGATCTCAGATATTGTAGTCCTCACTCTCAGGTATACATAACCGTCCACGATACCTGAGTACCTTGCCTGAATCCAAGGTAAAGTCAGGATTGCTCGTACCCTTCTCTAGGTCATCTTGCACTGTCTTGAGATGTGGATCCTGTAGGATTGCTACCTTAACTTCATCCACTAGATCCGGTGAGATCTTCAAAGCTACGAACATCATGGTAAACTTATGAATTAAGCCTTGCTCGACTGGATCTTCTGCAGTCTCTATTATATACTCTTCATCGCCTTCAATTGAACTTGAGGTTGCAGCGCACAATGCAGCATTTGTACTTGGCCCAGTTTCAGGTTTTGATGCCCACTTTCTGCTTAAGGCGTCAGCCACAACATTTGCTTTACCTGGATGGTACTGGATGTCACAATCATAATCTTTTAATAACTCCAGCCATCTCCTCTGTCTCATATTCAGATCCTTCTGAGTGAAAAGATAAGTTAAGCTCTTGTGATCTGACTTAATCTGAAACTTTTCACCGTACAAGTAGTGTCTCCAAGTCTTGATTGCGTGTATAATCGCCGCTAACTCCAAATCATGCGTAGGATAGTTCTTCTCATGCTCTTTTAATTGTCTTGATGCGTAAGCAATCACCTGTTCTCCTTGCATCAATACACACCCAATACCCAACCCTGAAGCATCCGTATGTAAGGTAAACGGTACGCTTAGTTCTGGGATGGTCAAGATAGGTGCAGAGACTAGTCGTGACTTCAAAGTCTGAAAGCACTTCTCGCACTCATCAGTCCATACGAATTTCTCTCCCTTCTTGGGCAATCTGGTGAGTGGAACGGCGATCCTGGAGTAATCTTCCACGAATCTTCTGGAATAACCAGCCAACCCAAGGAAACTATGAATCTCTGCAACAGATTTTGGTGCTTCCCATCCTACTATAGCAGCTATTTTACTTGGATCAACCTTGATACCATCTTCAGATACTACGTGGCCCAAGAAAGCCACTTCCTTCAGCCAAAACTCACACTTCTTGAACTTAGCATACAACTTCTCCGTTCTCAACCGTTGTAGGGCTGCTCTTAGGTGTGTTGCATGAGCCTCTCTGTCCTTTGAGTAGACCAATATGTCATCAATGAATACGATGACCGAAGTGTCCAACATATCATAAAACACTCGGTTCATCAGTTCCATGAACGACGCTGGAGCATTGGTCAAACCGAACGACATAATTAGAAACTCATAATGCCCATACCTTGTCCTGAAAGCAGTCTTCGGAATATCTTCGGCCTTGATCTTCAGTTGGTGATACCCTGATCGAAGATCAATCTTCGAGAAAACCTTTGCACCCTGCAATTGATCGAATAGATCGTCGATTCTAGGCAAAGGATACCGATTCTTGATAGTCAACTTGTTCAATTCACGGTAGTCAATGCATAGCCTTACACTTCCGTCCTTCTTCTTGACAAATAATACAGGTGCTCCCCAAGGTGATATGCTAGGTCGTATGAAACCCTTATCTAACAATTCTTGTCACTGGGTCTTCAACTCCTTTAACTCGGTAGGGGCCATCCTGTATGGTGCTTTAGACACCGGCGCCGAACCTGGCATAAGGTCTATCACAAATTCTATAGCCCTGTCTGATGGTAGACCTGGGAGATCCTCTAGAAATACATCTGGAAACTCTCGCACCACATCTAGATCTTCCAACTTTGGCACCTCAGCAGTGATGTCGACTACAAATACTAGATACCCCACTCCCCCCTTCTCTAAGCATCTCTTAGCTTTTAGGGCGGAGAGGATCAGCTTCTGCTTCCTAGGTAACTTGAAGCTATACTCCTTTCCCTTTTTGTCTATAAGCACAAGCTTCCTCTCACCACATAGTAGGATAGCTGAATGATGGCCTAGCCAATCCATTCCCAAGATGACATCAAAGTCTGCCATCTCGAGTAGTACCAAACTTGCTTCTAAGTCTCGGCCCTCAATACAAACTGTACATGGTCCATAATATTCAGTCAAAGCCACTTCAACTCCTGGCGGAGAGCGAACTATCAAGCTTGGGTTCAAGTTCTTGATCGGTAACTCCATTCGCTTTCCAAAGGAAATAGAAACAAAAGAGTACGTGGCCCCAGAGTCAAAGAGTACTCTGGCAGGTATACCAGCTACATTTATAATTCCTAAAATTTTATTGTCCCTTAGTCTTACATGCTCATACACACAATGAATTAGTAAGCTAAATAGTAAGCGATAGAGTCATACCAGTGACCACATCAGGTGATGCGGCTGCCTCCTCGGTGGTGACCGCAAATACTTTTCCTTGCTGGGGAGGTTGTTTCCTAGGTAGAGTGCAGTTCCTTGCAACATGACCCGATTGCTGGCAGTTATAACATTTGATATTTGGGTTGTGTCCAGCGAACTATGGCACAGGTGGTGCCGTATTGTTCCTTGCAGGCCCTGTAGTGTACTGAGCCATGTACGGGCAGAAAGATCTATTGTTACCGCTACCTGAACTTTCAGTAGCGGGTCTCTTCACTCCCCTGTTCTGAGCGAAGAAGTTGTCCCTCTGACTGGATTCTATAACTCTCGCAACCTATACAGCCTCATTATAAATGTTCTTGTCCAGTCCCAATATGTGCTCTCTGATGCTTCCACGCAGTCCCATGGTGAACCTACGTGTCTTGGTCTCTTCCTCTTGCATACTTACTGGTGTGAAGAAGAATAATTATTCATACCTCTACTGGTAAGTATCCATAGTCGACTGAGACTGCTGTAGATTAAGGAACTCCCTCTCCATCTGATCCCTGAAACTCTTCGGAAAATATTTATCGAAGAAGGCAACCTTGAATGCTTCCCAATCCACCTGTGTATGCTTCGTTTCCAGATATGCCCATGTAGAATTCCACCAAGCATTCGCATCTTCCTTCAGCATATGTGTGGCAAACAAGACCTTTTCATCCTCTGTACAAGTCATCAGTCAGAAATTCTTCTCCATTTCTGTAACCCACTGTGCTGGCCACAATGGTTTTCCTGTCTTACCTGTGAATGAAGAAGGCTTCAACTTTAGGAATCTGTCCACCACCCGACTCAGATCGTGCTGTCCCTGTGTATTCATTCCGTACCATGGTGGTGGATACGGATAGGCTCCCTGATAAGCAGAAGACGACGGGAACTGGTGCGGTGGTGGTACATTCTGGGCTTGGCCCATTGGCCCTGGACTACCATGCATTGGCTGTGTAGTATTATTCCCTCCAGACTCAGGTGTACCTTCAGTGGAAACATGACCCGGTGGCCTGAACATCTTCAACATCTTGCTCAGGAATGCTTTTTGCTGAGCTTGCATTTGATAGACCAAATTTGTAACAATTGTCTCAGAATTCCTGTGAGGAGGCCCAGACAAATTTGTCGGTACCCTTGGAACCTGCTCTTCCTCAGCTACCGGGCTTGACTTTCGAACATAGCCTGGTTCTAGTTGTTCTTTTCCTCGAGGCGCACCCTAGCCTGGTGACGCTTTCGGACCCTACGAACCTTTCTGCCTACCATCTTAGACTGTTCTGTTTGGATCAGTGACCACATCAGGTGATGCGACTGACCTGTTAGGGGTTCCCAACGACGAAATCTAGTGTATTGCCCTCCAAAAGTGAAGGGCTATCTGAGCGAGGATCTATGTCGAGAGATAGCGGAGCAGATACTGAATCATGGGGCTCCTATGAAGGCTGCTAGTCTGAAGCCCCTGGCTCGAGTTTATAGCCGCATCATCCAGCACAACATTGTGCCCCAGAGCGGCCACTACATTGAGTTATCTCAGCTCACTCAGTACATCACCTACTGCGTCTGCATAGGGGAGTGGGTCTCTCTCCCTTACCTCATCATTCGGACTATGCATTAGGAAGCTCTGGCCGATCAGGCCAGTAACCTTCCCTATGGTCGTCTCATCACTACTCTTCTGCGACGCCTACGAGTGAGCATGAGAGGCGAAGTGGCTATGGAGGATACCATGACCTCCGACATCGACTGGGATGCCATTTTGAGGATGTGATGACGAGTTGGAGGCTCGCCCTCGCCCACTCAGGAGGGTAGCAGCCGCAGCAGTAGCAGCAGCAGCAGCTAATGCGGCACACACAGCAGAGGCTGAGAGTGATGGTGATGATAGGGCAGAGGATGCACTAGTGCCAGCCCCACAGCCTACACCTGCAACACCACCGTCTACATCTACAGCTGGACCATCTCATCCTCCTCCGGACCCGGTGTTGAGCATGTTCACGGAGATCAGGGACACCCAGAGGGTCATCCTAGAGTCTCAGCAAGGGATGGGTCAGGAGTTGGGACGTCTGGCTCATAGCCTATGGGTCACACAGGACCAGGTGCACTGGCTTAGGGTCGCTTACGAGCGGGATTATGACATAGCGGACCCTATTCCTCCTAGACCCCCTACCCCATGATTGTCCCTTTTATTTTCTTCTCTTTTCGCTGTTTATATAACAGGGTAATTGTCCGATTTGTGGACTGTACCCTGTACCACTATTTCATTTGATACTCATTTTTTTTCTATTTAATGAAAGTTTTTATGGTTTTCCTAACTAGTGCATGGGTATCATTAAATTCCATATTTAATATAGTGTATTATGCCCTTTCTTAGTCCGTCTCAAGTATCAAACAATGCTCAGGGTGTGTTTGTATTAAGATTTTTAAATTTTTCTATCTCAGTTCATCGACTTAGTTAAGTGCAGTATGGTCTGTGGACAGAGCCCGATGGCTCTGATACCAAGTTGTCACACCCCAATTCTGAACCAACCAGAATGGTGTGAGTGAACCGTCACTGAACCAACGGTTCACACCAGGATCTCGTATAGGCCGTGTCCACTCATACAAACCATTGCACATAACCACAATCAGAATATAATAAATACAGCGAAAGTCTTTAAATTAAATGAACTGAGAATCTATTGATAAATGTAAATAAAATATCTATTTATTCAAATTCAAACATAAAATATAATATCATTACATCTCTTTAATCCAACCAAAAATAATGAAAATAAATCAAAATCCAATCAAAGGTACACGTAGAAAGGGCACTCGCATGAAGTGTCATGCTCGTTCTCTCCTGCCTGTACACCCAAAGCAGCAACATCACCATACGCCGGAGCATTCACATAGTCGTCCACTGTGTAACTGCATCAACATCTAAAAACATGTATATATACAAAGGGTGAGCTCACAACTTAGCTCAGTAAGGCAACCAGATAGTTTCACAATATTATGCATGAGTAACAATCATTTTAAGCTGTGGTCTGGTTTAAGTTTGCAATGTGCTATAGAAAGGTTTGGTGGCCCCCCGTACCTCTATACACTAGTGTGTGGCACCGCATTGAATCACACCACCACCGGCCCACATGCACCCATCATGGAATAGAGATAGAGCTAAGATATCCCTGTACCTCCCCTGATGCTCTACCCATACCAGTACCTAAGCCCCTACTGGCCAGGGCTTGCAAACTGGGCTCGCAACTAACCAATCCTATATGTTATCAATGTAGGCTCTATCCCAGCATAGCCGTCTACGGCATAGAGATAGAGCTAAGACATCCCCGTACCTCCCCTGATACCCTATCCGCAACTAATCCACTAGGATTGAATAATACGCAGGTAGACCCTATCCCAACATAACTCCCTACGGCATAGAGATAGAGCTAAAGCATCGTGGACAAGCCAGCGTCGACCTCGGAGACCACAGTGCCACATAACTATGGCCAGGCCAACATCAACATCGGAGACCACCGTACCACGACCTTCCCCTGATGCCCCACCCGTATCAAGCATGTTAAGATAGAATACTATAAAATTTCCAGTGCAAGGAATGATCCCAGGCTCCATGCCCCACTCCACACACCAACGAAAACAATCACATGCCTAAAAATCACATCCTATCATGCATGAACAATAATAATAACGAAAAGTAAAGGATGGCATGTAAATATGCAAAAACATCACATCATATATATTCAAGTTATTAACAACGATTTACTGTCCATTAATTATTAGGGTTTAGGTCAGATTCCCTTACCTGACGCTCGTTTGATAGCTTGCTCCACGTCGCAAGATCCAAACGGAATATCACAAAGTCCTACAATATTATTAGGGTTTCATTAGAATAGTCTTCTTAGGGTTTTACGTTGATTGAAAAATCAACGAGGTTACAAAAATACACTCACAGAGCTGACCGGTGGCATGTACCGGTCACAGCTCTGTGGGGAAGACTGGCGACCAGTATGGTCAGCCGGTTCCCACAGACCAGCCCCCCGGAAGGTACCGGTGGCAACATACCGGTCACACAGGGTGCAACCGGTATAGTCGACCGGTATGTCTCTGGAAGACCATACTTTGGGTTTTTTCGACTGTCATCGATCATTCTCCATGGATTTATAGGGTTTCTTCTATCCATTCTAAGTCTGAGCTTTGAGTTAGAGTTATCTCCAACTCATTCAAGTCTAGTTTCGATGATAATCATCCTAGAACTCGAATCTAGGGTTTGATGGCAACTTAGGGTTTATTGGCCAATTAGGGTTTTAGATCAATACCTACTTTGCATGGTATTGATCCACCCATACAACTATCCTAGAGTCATAGAGTAAGAAGAATGATTATAACACTTACCGTCGACTGGCGTCAAGTGAGCGTCGTCGAACGGTAATGGCGGCACTTCATTCTTCTTCCTAGCTTCTTCTCCTTTCCAACCTCCTTCTCCTCTCGAGGGTTTGTGAGAGATAATGGAAAGGATTTGAGGAGGTTTAAGGGTGTTTATATAGGCTAGGATTAGGGTTTAGTAACCCTATTAGGATTAGGAAGGTCCAAGTATTAGGGTTTAGGAAAGTGGGACCCGCAGAGATCAATTTTTGGATCTCCGTAGTCAACTGCTCAGAGCTGACCGGTCGACCGGTACCAAGACCGGTACCATCGACCGGTCAACATAAAATAACACTTATTTGACCGTCTTTGATCAGATTTCATACCTGGTTGTCATCTGCTCATCCCGTCTGTCCGGTAATGATCGGAAGACCTGCTACGACATGAAATCAAGGTTTAGACCGAGTTTATGGAGTGCAGGTCTTACAACTCCAGCCAATCTACCTGGACTACCAAGTGCCTTGGTCACGGTTGTAATAAATTTGGCCCAACAAAATACAAGAGCAACAACAGATGAGATCGATTATGCAAGTTGCCATGGAAATCACTATCCAAGTTGCCAATGCTACACTAACACCTCTGGATCAAACCAAGTACAATACTAATTGGTAGCAACACTATACCCCCAGCACATGTTAGCCGTAACACACTGTCTACTATATCCTAGGTCCCAATAATGCACATCCAGTGTAAAAGTTTGGTGGACAACAAACAGTGTATCAAGGTGGTTACCCTTATTAGCCACCGATGTAAGGGATAGCTGCATCATGGCAGAATGATCCAACAAGGGTGGAAGAATATTCTCTAATGATGTAGCCTCATACATTTTCAGCAAAAGATCAAATCTATTATGGCCATATAACTAGACAGGTTCATATAGGATGCGGTGCATCATTAACTTATCCTTATGATTATAGAGGATGCACATACCTGATTTTAAATTCTCGTGCCTTGACAAGATACCTTATCGATTCAACCTGTCAATTGGAGTTATTGATATTGTTTCCTTAGAATTAGTCTTGATTATACCAACCTAAGCTACTCTCAAAGTCAACAACATGAATAGAGATATAAACTGAATGAACAGTTAAAGGTTTAATCATGTTGAGCGTACATCTTTCTGATTTATACCTGATTTATTGATGTACCAAAACTTTCTCCAGATTTACTCCTGTAGTGCCTCGATCAATGGCATTATATACTCGATAAAACCTATAACCATGAGGTTAAGAGTTGTAGAACCTCTATTTCCATGTATTCAGACCACCGTACAACTTAACGAGCTTTGGATGACAGTTGGATTACCATAGATTTACTCCTGATCCTTTAAACCTAAGTTCATTAGATAAAACAAGTGTCCTTCATCATATTGAATTCGAAAGAAGGAAATGAATTACTTTTGACAAACATTCAGTTTCTTACATTTCTCGACATCCATTGATAAGATATTTAGTTAATAAGGAATTATTGGAAGGAAGATGATTGAATTTAGAATAATCTATATAACTAAGAAACCTCAGAAGAAGTAGTAGATAATCTATTTCAAGATTGCTAGATAGATGGATATGAGTCATGTCTATAAAAGAGTGCATGAGCAAGAAAATAAGTAACAATCACAAGATATTTTTTGAGGTATATGAAAGAGAGATCAGGGTAGAACAGCAATAATAAAGAAAGTATAGGCTAATGAGCTTTTTGGGATATGAGATTATTGCGTTAGTCTTTGAGAAACCATAAGAGATGAACGAGCTAGATGTGCTCTTAAGACCTTTATACCAGATTTTGCTAATTTAAGCCCTTTTAGACTAGATGTTGTATTGGATGAGTGTTATGAATAATGTTCGAATCATATGGATAGACAGAATTTGGATGCAACCTAAATCGACTTGAGATGATAGACTTTGACGTCATCTTGGGAATAGACTGGTTGTCTCAACACTCTAAAAAGTTGTTATGTGCATAGAAAAGTTTATAATTCAAGAATAAAGACGACATATAATTTAATTTTATTAGAAGCATGTTGCCTAAGAAGTGAAAGCTGATCCTCTCTATGCTAAAGGCGAATAGATGCTTTAAAGAGAAAGGAATTGGATATATGGTATCTGTGGTATACGTTACCAAAGAAGCACCATAGATGAAAGATATTAATGTGATGCGTAAATTTCCAGATGTATTTCCAAGAGACTTACCTGGGTTACCATCTGATCGTGCGATCGAGTTCATCATCGACTTGTTACCAAGGACGATATCAGTGTCAAAGGCACCTATAGAGTAGCTCTTATGGAGTTGAAGGGATTGAGACTCAACTACAGGAGTTATTAGACAAGGGTTCTAATGGGCTAAGTATTGCATCACGGGGAGCGCCAATGCAATTCATGAAGAAGAAGGATGGTAGTGTCAGATTATGTATAGACTATCGGGAACTAAACAAGCTCACGATCAAGAATCAATATCTACTACCTCAAATCAATGACTTGTTTAAACAGTTGCAAGGAGCAAAGGTATTTTCTAAGATTGATCTTCGATTAATATATCATCAGCTGAAGAATTTGGACAGTGATATTCCGAAGATAGTTTTTATAACTAGGAATGAGCATTATGAGTTCTTAGGTATATCATTGGGATTAACCAGTGCTCTAGCATATTTTATGGATCTTATGAACGGGGTGTTTCATGATATGTTGGACACGTCGATCATAGTTTTATAGACTATATATTGGTTTATTCCAAAGACAAAGAAAGTCCTATAACGAATTTTAGATCAGCTTCACAACAGTTGAGAAGGGAGAAGCTTTATGCCAAGTCCAAGAAATATGAAACCTGATTAAACAATGTGATCTTCTTAGATCACCTAGCATCATAAAAAAGGATTAAAATGGACCCTATTAAGATAGAAGTAATCATATGGTGAGAAACACCTAAAGAATATTGCGAAGATCAGAAGTTTTTTGGGTTTAGCTGGTTATTACAGACAATTTGTGGAGGACCACTCTAAGATCGCAAAAACTCTTACCAAGCTAACTAAAAAGGGAGAGGAGTTTAAGTGGACTGACAAGTGTGAAGAATGTTTCCAGATTCTAAAGTAAGGCTGATATCGGCTCCCATCTTGACCATTCTGGTACCAGGGGAACCTTTTACCCTACACATTGATACTTTCGGATTGGGTTTAGGATGCAGGTTGATGTAAGGTAAACAAGCGATTGCATATGTTTCAAGATAACTGAAAGAGCATGAAAAGAATCACCCAACTCATGATTTGGAGTTAGCAACTATGATTCATGCAATCAAGACTTGGAGACATTATCTATACAGAGAAGAATTTCAGATTAAATCGGATTACAAGAGTCTTACTTATCTCTTCACCCAGAAAGAGTTGAACAGGAAGCTAAGGAGATGGTTAGAACTCCTGAAGGATTAAGACCATGATATTCAATGTCACCGGTGCAAGACTAAGATGATAGCTGAGGTTTTGAGCAACAAGGAATAATGAAGCCAAAAGGAAGACCTAGTATAATAGCTGCCTTATGTTTTGCAGCAACAGATTCAGATTTGGAAGAAGAGTAACATATAATAGAAACTCGTGATGATCCAATTGAGCGAGAACTTATGGATGAACTTATGGAGCAATAGTTCTTTAACTGCGCTTGTGGCATTAAAGATCATCTCTGAATTGATGGATGAAGTAAAAGTAGCAATTTTGTTTGATCCGTATATAAGAACGGTGCAAGAAGATTTAGAGAAAGAAAAACCTAACCCTGACTTACTTTGGATGCGGAGATGGTACTCAGATACAGAGGTAGATTATGAATACCTGAAGGTAAAGACTCTGATATCATAGAGGATAATGACAAGAGCCCATTGTACTCTATATTCAGGACATCCTGGAGTACCAATATGTATCATGACCTGAAGAGATTGTACTGGTAAAGAGAAATGATAACAGATGTGACTTAGTGCGCGTTCCAGTGTCTGAATTATCAACAAGTAAAGGATGAAAGACAAAGACCAACATGGCTTACTACAACCACTATCGGAGCCAGTCTGGAAGTGAAACTGCATTACAATGAACTATATCACCGATTTGCCACTGACTCCCAGATCGGTTGACGCAGTTTGGGTGATTGATGATCGCCTTATGAAGAAAGTTCATTCCATTGCTATAAGATCTCGGTGTGCTTTGAAGCGGCTAACTAAGCTATATGTAGATAATATTGCTAGATTGAATGGTATGCCTGAGAGCATAGTGTCGGTCAGAGGCTCATGCTTTATCTCAAAGTTTTGGGAGGATCTATAGAAAACAATGGGAATGAAGTTGAAGTTTAGTATCACATTTTACCTTAAATCGACGGACAGTTGGAGTGGACTATACAGATCCTAAGAGATATGCCGAGCTTGTAAAATTGATTTCAAGGAGCTTGAGTTGAAAAGTTACCACGGATTGAATTTGCTATTAAGCTACCATGTAGAGGTCATCTATGAAGCATGGTACGGTAGAAATGTTGAATTCCTTTGTTTTGGAACGAAGTCGAAGAATAAGGAATTGTAAGACCTGAGTCTGTTGAAGAAACCTGTCGAGTGGCAGACAAGATCAAAGAAAAGGGCCAAGATAGCTCAAGTTTTTCAGAAGAGACACCAAGACCTCGAGTTCACCATAAGTGACAAAGTGTTCTTGAAGATATCACTTATGTATGGTTTGAAACGATTAGGCAAGAAGGGAAAGTTATATCATATATATGTTTTGGATCTCATAAAAATTTTGGAGAGACGTAGAAAAGTTGCATATCAACTAGCATTACCGTTGTCCATGTCTATTGTGCATGACATATTTCATGTGTCTCTATTGAAGAAGTACGTTGGAGATCCATATCAAAGGTATTGACCACTGATCCACTAGATTAGATAGAAGATTTAACTATTGAAGTGGTACCAGCCTAGTTCACTGGTTGGAAGGTACAACATCTCCAAAAACTGTGATAATTATTATATGAAGGTAACTTGGCGAAGCCAAGATGGGAAGAAGATTGCATGGGAAGAAGAAGATGCGATGCGGAAACAGTATTCCCACCTATTGACCCCGAAGTAAATTCAAATTTTGAGAATAAATTTTTTTTTAAGGATAGGGGAGTTGTAAGATCCGTACATTCAAATTTTGAGGATAAAATTTCTTTTAAGGGTGGTGGAGTTGTAAGACCCGCACACCACGAACCCGGTCTAACCTTACATTCTCATGTCGTGATTGGTCTTCCCATCATAATCGGCCCAAGTGGACCAAGTGCGTGAAGAAACCACAAGGCTAGGTATGAAATTTAACCCAAAATCATCTATTTAGGAGTGTTTGGTCGCATACCTAAATAGGTGTGGTCGATCACACCTCAGAAGAATGCTACCACGGGAAAATGGGACGTGTGGTCGCAGTTTTTGACTGTGTAGTCGATGGGTTTTGCGACCCCACGTGCGACCACACGAAGTCAAACAGACTTCGTGATTAGGAAACCTTCCTAATCTAAAGGCGGTTCTTTCCTAATCAAAGTAGGACACTATATGGAGGGTTTCCCTCTATAAATAGGACGTCCCTTAGCCTTTTTCTTCCTTTTTGAACTCAAACTGAAAGAGAGAGAAAGAGAAGAGGAGGAAGAGAAGGAGAATTGAAGAGGAAGACTAAGAGGAGGAAATTCAGAGAGAACTCTGAATCTTCAACAAGTTTTAAGGTATGTAACCATCCCCCACACCAGTTGAATACTTGGAATAGATCATGGCGGAGATAGTGATTCAAAGTGAGACCACAATCATCAAACCATGGACAAATTCTAAGAGATCCATGGAGGGAATCTATTAGGATGATGGATTATGTAAAATATGGATTTTAAGCCATAGAACAATCATAGGAAGGATCATGATGATAAGCCAAGGAATCAAAACATGAAGGAATTGAATTGGGAGTCAAAAAGTTAACCATCACATGTGTGGTCGCATGTGTGGTCGCATGATATGTGACCACACGAGGTACATGATCGACCACACACCCTCGAAAAAGTTCCAGGGAGGGTGTGATGGCATGGAATGCGACCACACATATCGACCACACGCCCTCGGAAAAATTTCAGGGAGGGTGTGGTTGCATGTATGGTCGCAAGATATGCGACCACACATAGCGACCACACTCCTGCGGGGAAGTTTCAGGGAAGGTGTGGTCGCATGTATGGTCGCGTGATATACGACCTCACCTAGCGACCACACACCCTGTGGTCATAGAAACTGATACCACAGGTACGGCCGCACCTGCGACCACTCAGCTTCTGAAAGTCTGAATTGATGGAAATAAACTCTAATTTAAAATCTATAAATTTGTTAGGTTTTCAAGTGGTCTAAAAGTGATTTACAAAGCTTGGACGAGGAACAATCATCGACTAAAGGTGAGGGAACAAGACCTAAACTAATTGGCTAATAACAAGCTGTTTTACTTATTGAGTCCAATGCCATGAATGATTCTATGCTTGTATGTTTGTAATGTGTATTTCACATGTCATCTAATATTTCTGCTATTACTGCTCATGCATATTTAATTCTGTTTATTTATAACATGATGATGACGATGATGATGATGATGATGTTAGGAATAGGCATGTGAATGTATGTGTGTGGTTAGTGTGCTTTATGCGAGTGGAGCATCAGGGGTAGGACGTGACACTGTGGTTCATCCTAGTCATCAGACTCTAGCTCTATCTTTACTGAAGTCTTGTCCATTAACATCATTGTATCATCATTACCTTAGCAGAACTATTACATCGTAGGGCATCAGGGGAGGTGGTCTCGGACCGTGTAGTCTCTGACACTATCAGGGGGCCTTAGCTCTATCTCTATGGACTTATTGAGGGATGCTGGGGTGAGGCCTTGGATATAAAGGATTGGTTAGTTGCGAGCCCAGTTTGCAAGCCCTCGCCAATAGGGGCTTACGTGTTGGTATGGGTAGGACATCAAGAGAAGTGTTATGGGATGTTTGATCCGGGTACTTTAGCTCTATCTCTATTCCATGATGGGTGCATGTGGGACGGAAATAGTGTTTGATCTGTTGGGCGGCTTCACACACTCATATATAGAGGTGTGGCGGCCACCAATGTAAGACCCGCACTCTGAAAACCCGGTCTAAACCTTGGTTTTGTGTCATGACAGGTCTTCCGATCATCACCGAGCCAGACGGGGCAAGCGGATAACAAACAGGTATGAAATCGGACCGAGCCGACCAATTATACCTGATTTAGGTAACCGGTCGATGGTACCGGTCTTGGTACCGGTCGACCGGTATGGCCTGCACACCATGTGCGGGAATTTGAAATTGGTCTCGCGGGTCCCGCTTCCCGATTCGAATCCTAGAAGTTTCCTAATCCTAGTAGGGTTACTAAACCCATTTCTAGCCTATAAATACACCCTTAAACCCCTCAAATCCTTTCCATTGTCCTCACAAACCCAGAGAGAGAAAGAGCTGGAGAGGAGAAGGAGCTAGGAAGAAGAAGGAGGGCCGCCATTACCGTTTGACGAGCCACGCTACGCCCGTCAACGGTAAGTGTTTGATACCATCTTCTCACCCTATGATAGTTGTGTGGGTGGATCAATACCATGCAAAGTAGGTATTGGTCTAAAACCCTAAATTTGCCAATAAACCCTAAGTTGCCGTCAAACCCTAGATTCGAGTTTCGAGATGATATTCACCGAAACGAGACTGAATGAGTTGGGGATAACCTAACTCAAAGCCTAGACTTAGAATGGATAGGAGAAACCCACGAAAATCCATGGAGGATGATCGACGGCGGTCGAAGAACCCAGTATGGTCTGGAGACATACCGGTCGACTATACCGGTTGCACATAGGCGACCGGTATGTTCGACCGCTACCTCTCGGGAGGTTATTCGTGGGGGACCGGCCGACCATACCGGTCGCCAGCCTTTCCTCAGCCGCGACCGTACATGCCACCGGTCACTCGTGAGGGTATTTGTAACCATGTTGGTTTCCGACCAACATGAAACCCTAAATAATATATTCTAATGAAACCCTAATATTATGTAGGACCTTGTGACATATCGTTGGATCTTGCGACGGGAGCAAGTTAACGAACGCGCCGGTAAGGGAATCGACCAAACCTAATAATTAATGGACAAGAACGTTGTTAATCATTGTATATCTATGATGTGATGTTTGTGCAATTCACATGCCATCCTTACTTTCAGCTATTATTATTGTTCATGCATTCATAGGAGTGATTGTAGGCAGTGATTGTTTTCGTTGGTGTGTGGAGGGGGCATGGGCCGGGATCGCCTTCACACCGGCACCTTTGTAGATTCTATCTTAACATGCTGGTACGGGTGGGGTATCGGGGAAGATCGTGGTACGTTGGTCTCCGAATTGATGTTGTCCCGACCATCGTTGGTGGTACCGAGGATTCCGAGTCGACCCTGCCTTGCCACGATGCTTTAGCTCTATCTCTATGCCGTAGGGTGCGTGTTGGGATAGGGTCTACCGCGATTGTTTCTATCCTAGTGGGTTAGTTGGGATAGGGTATCGGGGAGGTGAGATTTAGGAGGTCTCCGACCGCCGCACGCCTAGCTCTATCTCTATGCCGTAGACGGCGCCCGGGATAGAGCATACATGTTGACATATAGGATTGGTTAGTTGCGAGCCCGGTTGCAGCCCCGGCCAAGAGGGGCTTAGGTACGGTATGGGTAGAGTATCGGGAGGTGCGGGTATACCTTAGCTCTATCTCTATTCCATGATGGGTGTAGTGGGTTGGTGGTTGTGTGATGTGCGACGCCACACACTCGTGTATAGAGGTGCGGGGGCCACCAAACCTTTCTATAGCACATTGCAAACTTAAAACCGGACCACAAAGATAAAATGATTGTTACCATGCATAATCTTGTGAACTGTCGATTGCCTTCGAAGTGTTGTGTGCTCACCCTTTGTATATACATTGTTTTGATCGATGCGGGTTATACCGTGGACGATTATGTGAACGCTCCGCGTATGGTGGTGTGCGGTGTTGGATGTAAGCGGGACAGGCGAGCATGACGCTCATGCGAGTGCCCTTGCGGTACGTGATTTGTTTTATTTGTTTATTTCGGTTATTTTGTTTGATATTAAGTGATGTAATAGATATTTATTTTATGTGATGAATTTAGATAATGGGATATTATAAATTAAAAGTACCTAATTATTGGTTTGTTTTTGTTTGTGGGGGGGGGGTGGGGGGGGGGCTGGGGTGTGACAACCAATCCTTTCTATAGCACATTACAAACTTATAAACCAGACCAAAGATATGAATTGAATGCATGCATATGTTTGTTGCATTGTTTTGTTTTCTCACTGAGCTCAAGTTAGAGAGCTGACTCTTGCACGCACAATTCTTTTTAGTTTCTGATGTTGCAGGTATTATGGTCGAAGATTATGTCGACACGTCAACATATTAACAGGTGGCGGGTATGGATGAGCAAGCTGTGGAGGACTATTATGATTCGTTAAATGAGCGTTTCAACTATGGATGCACTTAGTGTTTAACTTTCGCATTTTGATATTTGTAATATGTATTAAATTATGTTTTGATTACTTGAACATAACTGGAATATTAATTATTTATCATGATTAGACCTCAATTCATTATTAATAAGACTTTCGCTATTTACTTTATTATCTTTGATTAATGTGGCATGCGTTTTTGTTTAACATGGTTGGCATAGCCTATACGAGATCCTGATTGAACCGTTGGTTTATTGACGGTTCATCACACCATTTCGGTTGATCGAGAATTGGGGTGTGACATCCTCCCCCTGATACCCTATCCGCACCAAGCATGCTAAGACAGAAGCGATACGAATAGGTGCTACTGTGAGGAATGATCCCAGACCCCAGGCCCTTCCCATTCCACACACTAATAAAAATAATCACATGCCTAACAATCACATCCTAGCACAGGGAGTATGCATGAATAATATAATAATTGAAAGTAAAGATGACATGTGAGTATGCATAACACCAATCCATAGAATCATTATTATTAACAATGTTTTACTGTTATTAAGTTATTAGGGTTTAGGTCTGATTCTCTTACCTGACGCTTGATTGCTAGCTTGCTCTGCGTCACAGAATCCAAACTTGCTATCACAAGGTCCTACACGATGTTAGGGTTGAATTAGAATTAGTTTCTTAGGGTTTACATTGGTTGAAAAGCCAATTGGACCAAAATATACCACTCACAGTGAATATCGATCGTAGGTACCGGTCGCTGCACTGTAGGGAAAGGTGTGATCGGTACGGTCGACCGGTCCCCCATAGACTAGCTCCCGAGAGGTACCGGTGGCAGTACTGGTCGCATATGGTGCGACTGGTATGGTCGATCAGTATGCCTCCGGAAGATCGCCAATCTTGATGTTCGCCTTCTGTCGATCACCTATTATTGGTTCTAGGGTTTCTCTTATGCATTCTAGGCCTGAGCAACGAGTTAAAGTTGTTTCATGTTCCATTCAAGTCCTAGTTTCGATGATCCTTAGCCTAAAATGCGAATATAAGGTTTATCGACTGTATTAGGGTTTGACAGAAATTTAAGGGTTTTAGATCAATACCTCGCCTTGCATGGTATTGATTAATTCATGGTTAATCATCTGTAATGCTTAACTTAGAGAGAAGTTCAAGCATTTACTGTTGGTTCGTAACTATGGTGTTCTTCGTCCAACGACGGCTCCTCTCCCACCTTTCTTAGCTCCTTCTCCTTCTTCAATCTCTTTCTCCTTTCTAGGGTTTGTGAGAAACAATCAAAGAATTCTAAAGAGGTTTAAGGGTCCTTAAATAGACTAGATTGGGGTTTAAGAAGTTTTCCTACATTAAGAAAGTCCCTAAGCTTGAGATTTGGCAAGCGGGACCCGCAGAGATCTGTTTTCGGATTTAACTAGTCTGCCTGCGTAGACATACTGGTCGACTGGTACCATAAGACCGATATGAAAAATATCATATTTTTAGGTCCGTTTTCATACCTGGTTGTCATTTGCTCATTCCGTTTGGCCCGGTAATGATTGGAAGACCTGTTACGACATGAATTAGAGTTTATATCGGGTTCATGGAGTGCGGGTCTTATAACTCCCCCACCCTTAAAAGAAATTTCGTCCCTGAAATTTGCATGTAGGTCTCACACTGACGGTCAGGCTACAATCCATACTATTGCCCGTACTCCCCCTGATACTCTACTCTTACCAAGCATGCTAAGGTAGATGGAGATATCGAAAGTTTTTAATGTGGGGAATGGTCCAAGACTCTAACCCCTTCCCACTCCACACACCAACAAAAACATACACTTGCCTAACATCACATCCTAGCAATAGTAACATGTATGAACAATTAATAACAAGAATTAAAAGATGACATGATGGATGTACAATCATCACACAACAGCCACAAGCAGAGGTTTACTATATTAGTCATTTAGGTTTGGATCTTGTCCCTTACCCGATGCGTGATAGCAAGTATTACAAAATGTAGCTTAGAACAGCTTTCCTATGCTTCTCCCGTACCTTTAATAGCATTAAAAAATAATAGATATTAATCCCTTTGTTTATAGTTTCCTCTAAAGCTTGCTCATTATAACATCTTAATGGTTTACACGTCCTATACTTGTTGTCCAAGGTTTATTAATGTTTCTAAAAGTGAACAGCAAACTAAAATACAGGTTTCATGGTTATTAATCCAAACAACATAGAAAACATACCTAGAAATATGATTCTCAAGGATCCAAATCCATAAATAGGCTTCTAAAAAAACCAAAGAGATGCTGTCCAAAAATGGTCAACAACAGATGTAAGACCCGTATCAAAATAACGCGGTCTTATCACCTTGAACCAGGTTTACCCATCATGGTTGAGCCAAATGGACCAAGGGCGTAAAGGAGATCATGATCCCAGGTATCAAATCGACCCTAAAACACTCAATTTAAGGGGAGGGTCACATACCCAGCAAAGGAGGGTCGGACCCCCCAAGACAGAAAGTCAGACCCTCAGTTTTATAGGGAGGGTCGGACACCTTAGGAAACCTAGGGTCGACGGGATCATCAACCCTCCCATCGATCCTCAGTTGCCGCCGAAACTGAAATTAAGAAATTTCCTAATTTTCGATTTGGATTCTTTCCTAATCTCAAAGGGACTTATTTTAGGATGTTTCTACTCTATTTAAAAGGGGTCCCTAAGCCTCTTTCACTCCTTTTACAACCCTAATTGAATTGAGAGAAAGAGAAGAGAAGGAAGAGAAGAAGAAGAGAAGCAAGGAAGAGAAGAAAGCAAAAAGAAGAAGAGTTACAGAGAAGGAGTATTCTTCTCAGGTATGGATACTAATTCCATGAGTTTCTACAGACCTTAGGTTAGGTAATAAAGAGAGTATGATCTCGGAGAACCCAAACCATCAACCCATGGTTAGGTTTCCATGGAAAACTATGGGAGATTACATGAAAGCTATCTAGGTGGATGATTCATGGTTCTAGACCATGGAATGAATGTTGAATGGACTATAGGAGCAAGCCATAGGACCCCAAACACGAAGAATGGATTAAAAGGAGGAAAATTGACCAAAACCCACCGAGGGTCGCACGGAGGGTCGATGACGATCCGACCCTATGTGATCCTGAGGATCGACCCTCAGTGTTCGGGAAGTCCAGATTGAGGAGGGTCGCACCCAGGGTCGATCATGACTCCGACCCTCAGTTAACAGAATGGTTTTTAAATTTGGAATAAATTCTAATTAAATTTTATCAGCTTTGTTAGGTCTTCTAGCAATATAATAACATTATAAAGGTGATTCTAAAGCTTGGAAGAGTATCTATTTGCAAGCTAAGGTGAGGGAACAAGACCTAAACTAACTAGTTAATAATAAACTGTTTTACTTCTTGAGTCCAATGCCATATTGATTCTATGCGTGTATGCTTGTGTGTGCATTCAACATGCCATCCAATATTTCTATTAATTGTTCATGCATATTTACTTTACTGCTTATAACATGATGATGATGATGATGAGTAGGAATAGTCATGTGAATGTTTCTGTTTGGCCAGTGTATATGGTGAGGGTAGGGATGGTATCAACCGGTACAACCATGACCGTTCTTCATGGGGTGTATATTGTGCCATGGTCTACTTAAGTCATGTCCACTGATGTCGTCGTATCGCCATTACCTTAGCAGAACTATTATGTCGTAGAGCATCAGGGGAGGTGGTCTCGGTCCTTGTAGTCTCTGACTCTACCGGGGAGCCTTAGCTCTATCTTTATGGATGTTCTGAGGGATGCTGGGGTGAGGCCTTGGATACACAGTTTGGCATTAGGATTGGTTAGTTGCGAGCCCAGTTTGCGACCCTAGCCAGCAGGGGTTTATTTGTTGGTATGGTATCAACCGGTACAGCCATGCCGTTTTCATGAGGTGTATATTGTGCCATTTTGGGTGCTGTGGGCGACAGTGCAGGAGTCATTGGGCGTATCCACACACTTATGTATAGAGGTGCGGCGGCCACCTATCCTTTCTATAGCACAGTGCAAACTTTAAACCGGACCAAAGATATACATTGATTGCATGCATATGTATTGTTGCATTGTTTTGTTTGCTCACTGAGCCATGATGTGTGCTCACCCTTCGACGTCGAATATTTTTAGTTGATGATGCAGGTTTAATCGTTGAAGATTATATAAATGCTCCAGAGTACGAGAACGTTGCAGCGATGGTAGCTGAAGATGAAGTGGATACACATGACATCTCTTGCGAGTGCAACTCATGTGTATTCGATTAGATTTTTAGTTTATTTATTTGGATTTATTAAAGACATGTATTGAATATTTATTTATTTATGTCTTAGTTGATACAGAATAATTTGTTATTTAAATATTGATATTACAATAGATTCTCAGTTCATTTTATTACAAGACTTCCGCTATTTGTTTTATTTACTCTGATTATTTATGTGGATGTATGGAGTTTAGATAACACGGATATAGCCTACTCGATATCCTGGTTGAACCGTTGGTTTGTTAGCGGTTCATCACACCGTTCTGAATAGTGCAGAATTGAGGTGTGACAACAGAGGCTAATCCATCGTGCGGCACATGGCATCGACCACACAGTTTTGGCCATAGGTGTGCGGCACGTGCCATCAACCTCACGTCATAACGTGGCCAAAACGCCTCAATTTTTATACGGTGTGTTTCTTTAATTATTCTAAACATAAATAAGAAGTTTGGGCTCAAAACTCCCATTCTACATCAAGATATGGATACCGTTTATTTTTCTAGATAGACGATAATACTGAATTTGGTTTGTAACCTCTGATCCGATTCCAGCAACACTATGAAGGGATTCTCTTAGGTTTTAGTCTATGAATAGTCCATTCTAATCCGTTATGAAGGCTAAGGATACCTATATTTATTTATCCTTTGTTTCCAGTCATTTCCTATTACTTTCATGATCTCAGTCACCCACCAGATTTGATCCATACCCAAATAATTCCTTGAGTGCATATCAAGGATGGTCAAGGGAGATCATAGTCAAGGGAAACATGATCAAAGATCCCTCAATGGTTATCTTATTAATTGGATTCAAATGGAAAATTAAGAAAGTGAGGAATCGATACCAAAATGGCTCTTGTCGATGGTGTTATCCAAAGTTGGCCTCCAATGGTAGCCGAATTCCTTCTTCCTTCACTTTTCTTCCTCCTTCATCTTCCTCCTCTATCTCTTCCTTCATCTTCCTCCTCTATCCACCAAAATGCATTAGAGTTTTCCTCTCCCTTTCTCCTTCTTTCTTTCTCTCGGTTAATCAAGGTGATAGAATTGAAGAGTAAAAAATGGTTTTACAAAACCAACGATGGGTTTGTGGAAACCTTTGGGATTCTATGAATGGTAATTGATAGGATTTCCCTCCTCTCTTACCACAAATCCAAAAAGAATGAACCTGGACATTTTGCTAAGGTGGGTTCTTAACTCCCATCCAAAACACGGCCCACATTGGGTTGGTCACCAATCCAGATTCGGTTAGGAGGTCTGGTGGGGGTCGTGCAGCATGTAACCAATCGCATCTTCTTGGTGTCATGCTAGACCCTTAATTTAAGCCTTAAATGTTTCAGGTACGAAGGTTGAGTTGGTATACCTCCATTGGGCTCCATTGGTCTGGTTCATCTTGGTTTGAATCTTTTATCGTGGTAAGACCTGTACTCGTGGTTTGTCATCCTACAGTCTCTTCTAGCCCGATTATGATTGGAAAACTTGTCAAGACATGAAATTTAAGTTAGACCGGGTTCACGGAGTGCGGGGCTTATAGTTGGAGCCTGACCGTTGGGTGTGCTCACACTCTCATGTATGGAGGTGTGGTTATAGCCTATCCTACCATAACATGTTGCAAACTTAACCAGGCCCAAATAATTGAATGTTACATCATGCATATTGCATATTGCATGTTGTGTTTCTCACTGAGCTATGTTGTGTGCTCACCCCACTTATACGTTTTCTTTTTAGTTTCTAATGATGCAGGTTATACTGTAGATGACTATGTCAATGCACCCTTTGTTGGAAGAGTAGCAGCTATGGATGTGTAGACGATGGAAGACGAGCATGACTCATCATGCAAGTGTCTCTATTGTGTTTACCTTTAGGATTATTTTCATATTTAGATTATAAACTTGTAATGAGATATTTATTTATGTTTTGGTCATTAAGATAATTGGATTAATTATTATTTATCACAGTAGTTTTTAGTTCATTAACAAAGACTTCCGTTGATTATTTATATATTCTGATTACGGTTCAATGTATGGTTTGATTGTTGGCATAGTTCTTTGTGATCCTAGATTGAGTTGTTGGTTCGTTAACAGTTCATTCACACTTCTGATTCAATCAGAATTGGGGTGTAACACTGATGGAGAGGATATCACAAAGGCTATCAATGGTTCTTAAAAAGAACCCCTTTATGCCGAGATTGATAAATGTCACACCCTAATTATGGACTAACTAGTGGTGTGATGAACATTCATAAGAATCAAAGGTTCAACCAAGATCTCGTATAGGTCGTGCCCATCCAATTAAACCAAGTACATTCCACAATAGTAATTAGAGTAAATAACAATAACGGAAGTCTTTATTAATAATGAACTGAGTATCTAACCGTGATAATAAATAATTAAATCTAATTATTCTTAATGACTCAAGAGATAAAGTAAAATAATCAATTACATGTTCCAGTACTCAAGAATAACTAAACTAATAAAAAAACACATTGATTGCATTCGCATGACGGGTCATGAGCTTTCTTCATCAGTTCCCCATCCATAGTCACTACGTGTCCATACGTCGACACATTTATATAATCTTCTATGGTTTGACCTGCATCAACAACTAAAAATATTCGACGTCGAAAGGGTGAGCACACATCACGGCTCAGTGAGTAAACAAAATAATGCACAACCATATGCATGCATTCAGTTCATATCTTTGGTCTGGTTTTAAGTTTGCATTATGCTACAGAAAGGATTGGTGGCCACCGCACACCTCTGTACACGGGTGTGTAAGCCCACCCAATGGATCAAACACCATTGTCATCTACATTCATCCCACCATGGAATAGAGATAGAGCTAAATTATCTCGATCACACACAGCTAACACTTCCCCTGATGCCCTATCCATACCAACACATAAGCCCTTGTTGGTGAGGGGTTGTAAACTGGGCTCATAACTAACCAATCCTAATGCCATCCAATGTATCCAAGGTCTCACCCCAGCATCCCTCAATACGTCCATAGAGATAGAGCTAAGGCCCCCTGACAGAGTCAAAGACTACACAGTTCGAGACCACCTCCCCTGATGCCCTATGACGTAAAATGTCAAACCCCAATTCTGCACTATTCAGAATATGAACCGCTAATAAACCAACGGTTCAACCAGGATCTCTAATAGGCTGTGTCCGATGAAAATAAAACCATACACATCCACATTCATAATCAGAATAAATACACAATAGCAGAAGTCTTAATAATAAATTAACTGAGAAATCTAACTGTGATAATCATAAATAAAATATCAAGTTATTGTTGCATCAACTGAGACATAAATAAATAAAATATCAATTACATTCCTTTAATAATTCAAATGAAAATCTAATCGAATACGCATGAGTTACACTCGCATGAGGAGTCATGCGTATCCACTAAGTCTTCAGCTTCTATTGTCGCCACGTACCCGTACACAGGAGCATTCACATAATCTTCGACAGTGGTACCTGCATCATCAACTAAAAATATTCGACGTCGAAAGGGTGAGCACACATCATGGCTCAGTGAGCAAACAAAACAATGCAACAAACATATGCATGCATTCAATTCATATCTGTGGTCTGGTAAATAAGTTTGCAATGCGCTATAGAAAGGTTCGGTGGCCTCCTCGCCTCTATGCACAGGGTGTGAAGGCCCGCCCAAAGGTTAACGTTTATTGTCGTCCCCTTCCACCTTACCATGGAATAGAGATAGAGCTAAAGTGCTGAGGCCCAGCCTATGACACTTCCCCTGATACTCTACCCATACCAACACGTAAGTCCCTGCTGGCAAGGGCTCACAAACTGGGCTCGCAACTAACCAATCCTAATGCCAAACAGTGTATCCAAGGCCTCACCCCAGCATCCCTCAATACGTCCATAGAGATAGGGCTAAGGCCCCCTGGCAGAGTCAAAGACTACACGGTCCGAGACCACCTCCCCTCATACACTATGACGTAATAGTTCTGCTAAGGTAATGGTGATACGACGACGTTAGTAGACAAGACTTGAATTAGAGATAGAGCTAGAGTGCTGAGGCCCAGCCTATGACATCCCCCCTGATACTCGCTCGCATCAAGCACACTAACCACACACATACATTTACTTGCCTATTCCTATCATCATCATCATCATCATCATGTTATAAACAATAAATTGAAATATGCATGAACAGTAATAATAGAATATTGGATGACATGTTAAATGCACACGACTAGCATACACGCATAGAATCAATCATGGCATTGGACTCAAGAAATAAACAGTTTATTATTAACCAATTAGTTTAGGTCTTGTTCCCTCACCTTTGCTTGATTGTAGATCCTCTTTCAAGCTTTAAGAATCAACTTAATATCATTATTATATCACTAGAAGACCAAATCAAGTCGAGAGAATTTAATTAGAATTAATTCTAATTTTTAAAAGCTTACTGTTAACTGGGGGTTGATGCTAGGGTCGGATGTTCCATCGACCCTAGGTGTTACCACCCCTATTCTGGACTTCCCGAACACTGGGGGTCGATGTTAGGGTCTGGTAGGGTCGATTCTCCATCGACCCCACATGTGACCCCCCGTGGGTTTAGTCAAAATTTTCATCCTACATTCCATTCTTTCGTGTTTGGGTCCTATGGCTTGCTTCTATAATCCATTCCATACATGTTCTATGGTTTAGAACTATAGTTTATTCACCTACATGGTTTTAATGATCTCCTCCATGGTTTCCATTCAAACCTAACCATGGATGGATGATTTGGGTTTCTCCTAGATCATACCCTCTTCATTATCTACTCTAAGGTCTTAAGAAATTCATGGAGATGGTATCCATACCTGAGAATTAGACTTGTTTCTCTAAAGCCTTCTCTTTGGTCTTCTTCTCCACTTTCCTTCTCTTCTCCTTCTCTTCTCCTTCTCTTCTCTTTCTCTCAATCCAATTAGGGTTCTAAAAGGAGTGAAAGAGGCTTAGGGATGTCCTATTTATAGAGTAGAAACTCCCAAAATAAGTCCCACTGAGATTAGGAAAGAATCCCATTGTAATTTGGAAAGTTTCCAAATCACAGTTTCTGTCGACAGACTGGGGGTCGATGAGGGGGTCGGAGATCCCGTCGACCCCTGGTTCTAAATTGTCCGACCCTCGGTTAGAAACTCAGGGTCTGACTTTTATATTGGGGGGGGTCCGACCCTGCCTAGCTGGGTGTGCGACCCTCCCCCCTATTTTAGTGTTTTTGGGTCAGTTTAATACCTGGGATCGTTATCTCCTTCACGCACTTGGTCCATATGGCTCGACCATGATGGTAGACCTGGTTCAAGGTGGTAAGACCGGGTTAGTTTGATACGGGTCTTACATAAAAATTTTACTAAGGTGATGGGATACTACGATGTCAGTGGGTAAGACTTGAGTAGAGATAAAGCTAGAGTCTGGTGACCAGGCTGAACCACAATGCCACGTCCTTTCCCTAATGCTCCATTCGCATCCAGCACACTAACCACACACACAATCACATGCCTATTCCTAGCACCATCATCATCATGTTATAAATAAACAGAAATAAATATGCATGAACAGAATATAGCAGTAATATTGGACGACATGTGAGATGCACAATACAAGCATATAAGTATAGAATCAATCATTGCATTGGACAAATAAAATAAAATAGTTTGTTATTATCCAATTAGTTTAGGTCTTGTTCCCTCACTTTTGATTGATGTTTGTTCCTCTCTGAAGCTTTGAAAGTCACTTTGAATCTATGAAAAACCTAAACAAT
Organism: Protea cynaroides; assembly: GCA_028583415.1. Classification (NCBI taxonomy): domain Eukaryota; kingdom Viridiplantae; phylum Streptophyta; class Magnoliopsida; order Proteales; family Proteaceae; genus Protea; species Protea cynaroides. The sequence goes on from CM053273.1 coordinate 69,905,827, forward strand.
TAATGTATTCGAGTTAGGGTTCAAGTTTACTAAGTTACAGTAGTCAAAACCTAATCTGAAGCCAAACAGGCTTTTTGAAACATGTAGTCGCAGGTGTGGCTGCACATGTGGTCTCAGTTTTATGACCACAGAGCGTGTGGTCGATACATGTGGTCGCATATCATGCGACCACACATGCGACCATACCTTCTCTGGGATCTTCCCGAGAACGTGTGGTCCATCATGTGATCCCTGTGTGGTCGACCCTAGCTGCGACCACATGATGTTTTGGTCGACTTTAATCCTTAGTCCCACCCCTTCATGATTCGATTCTTTGGTTTATCATTAGGGTCCTTCTTATGATCGATCTATGGCCTTAAATTCATAATTTTTGCAAAGTTATTGGTCCTAACCTATTCCCCATGGTTTTCCTCTGAGATTTACTTCTGGAGTTTCATGGTTGAGATCCTACTTTAATTCAACATCTCAATTACAATGGAAGATCCTGTTCTAGGTGTTCTACTGCTACAGGAAAAGGTTCCATACCTTAAGTTTGTAGAGAACTAGAACCTTCTCTGCAACTCTTCCTCATAGCCTTCTTCTTCAAATCTCCTTCTCTTTTCTCTTCTCTCTCTCTCTTTCAATTTGGGTTCTAAAAGAGTAGGAGAGGCTATGAGACGTCCTTAATATAGAGAAAAACTCTACATATAGAGTTCTACTCTAACTAGGAAAGAGATCCCTTAGTTTAGGAAAGTTTCCAAAACTCAGAGTCGGTCTCATCATCATGTGGTTGCATGTGTGGTCGTAGAATCCATCAACCACACGTCCCAAATATACGATCACACGTTGGATTTTGAGTGGTCTCATTTTCCTTAGGTGTGATCGACCATACCAACTTAGGTAGGCGACCACACACTCTAAATTGACTGGTTTTGGGTCAATTTGTATACCTAACCTTGTGGTTCCTTCACACACTTGGTCCACTTGATCCTACCATGATAGGAAGACCTAACATAATATGATAAGACCGGGTTAGTAGAGTGCGGGTCTTACAATAAATGCCACATTCATATGCCTTATTCCCAAAGCTGATAATTCGGAGACTTTTGCATGATATAGGCCTATTTCTTCGTGCAACTTACTTTATAAATTCATTTCCAAGATTTTAGAGAACCAGATGTAGATGATGGTGAATTCGGTTGTGTCCCTTATTCAATCAGCATTCATTAACGGGCGTCTTATCTCCAACAATATCATGTTGTGTCATGAGATCGTCATGGGGATGGGAAAGAAGTTAGCCTTCACTATTGATTTTGTAAAGGCAGATCTCCTTAAGGCCTATATTGATAGGGAGTTCTTACTTGAGGTGCTTTAGAAAATGGGATTCCCTGATGTGTTTTTGGAATGGGATACCATTGTTCTTCACAATGGTAGCCCGACAGGGTACTTTAGAAGTAAAAAAGGGCCCTGGCAGGGGGACCCTATATCTTCATATCTATTTACAATGGCAATGGAGGCGTTTACCCAGATGATGGACTATGGGGTCCAAAAGAAAGAGATTTAGATTACTAACAAATGTAGGGCGATGGACCCTTTTTTTTTTCCTAAAGGTCAGCAAGAATTTGTATTAAAATAAAAGAATGCAAAAAAAAAAAAAAAAAAAAAAAAAAAAAGAGAAAAACACACACACAATGATATTAACAACTCCACCTTCGGAATTGCCATCAGCAAAGCCCTATCATTGGAAGAAAGATAAAGTCATATGAATCTATATCTTTGACGCTCAGATGTGTCCCACACTACATCCCTTGCTATGAAGTCAGGGCAAGTAGTCCATACCTCAGAAACTAACTCTGTAGCTCCACATTTTGCTAATATGTCTGCAATAATGTTAGCTTCTCTAAAGTAGCGTGTTATCCCTATCTCAATATTTGCCAAACTTGCCATCAGACCTCTTTATTGCTGCAAAACAAATCATGGGGGATCTCCTTTTAACAGGCTGTCCACCTCAGTTTTAGAATCACATTCAATCCATAAGTGGCTCACATCAAGATAGAATGCATGCCTCAGTCCTTTCATAGCAGCTAGCAGCTCTGCTTGTTAGTTAGTTTTTTTTACCCAAGAAGGCCGAAAGCTATCAAGACAGTCCCATGACTATCCCGAAACACACCACCAGCTCTTGCATCTCCTGGGTTTCCCAAAGAGGACCCATCAATGTTAAGTTTGCGCCACCTTCCTTTAGGCTTGATCCACAACACAGGTTGTATTACTTGTACATTGCTTCCTTTTGTTTTTAAATTAAAATACTGTTTGATATGTAAATCTTCTATCCTTCTGACTTCACATGGTTTTAGCTCTGAAGAATGCAACAAGCAAATGCATGAGATAACATTCACATTTGGTTTGATATAACTTGCAAAGTGCAATGGTAAGGATAGGCGGCCACCACACTTCCATGTACGAGAGTGTGAGTACACCGAACAGATCACACACCATTGTCGCCCCACATCACTTACTCTGGTATAGAAAAAGAGCTAGAGTTTGATAGTCAGACTGCATCATAATACCGCATCCTCCCCCTGATACCCTACACCGTACCAACATGTACACCCCTATTGGCAAGGTCTTGCAAGTGGGTTCTGTTTTAACCAATCCTTCATGTCATCATAGTATCCAAGGCCTATCCTAGCATAGCTCCCCACGGAATAGATAAAGGGCTCAAGTCTGATGGTCAGGCTGAACCACAATACCGTGTCCTCCCCCTAATGCCTTACCCGTACCAAGCATGCTAAGATAGATGGTGATACAAAAAGGTATTAGTGTGAGGAATGATCCAAGACTCCAAGCCCTTCCCATTCCACTCACCAATGAAAATAATCACATGCCTAACAATCACAACCTAGCATAATAATATGCATGAACAGAATAGTTACAGAAAATAAGGATAACATGTTAATATGCACAACTAACACATCACAGAAACAAATAACAAAGGCTTACTGCTATTAGTTATTTTGGTTTGGGTCTGATTCCCTTACCTGACGATTGATAGCAAGCCTTCTCTACCTCACAGAGTCCAATCTTGTTGTCAATAAGACCTACATAACATTAAGGATTGATTAGAATTAGGTCCATAGGGTTTACGTTGGTCAGAACCAAGTTTGGACTGAAGACTGTCCGAAACTGCACATACCGGTCACACCATATACTACAGATGGTCAGACCGGTATGTCCAAGCGGATAGTTCTGGAAAACTCCCTGAAGGATACCGAGCGTAGTACCGGTCAAACATAGGTGTCACCGGTACTTAGATAGGACAGTGCTCGCGAGTCCACTAATCTGACATTCTTTTTTCGTCGGTCTTCAACTTATTTTTTAGGGTTTCTCCTAACCATTCTAGGCTCACACAACGTATTGGGGTTAGTTTTATTTCCATTCAAGGCCCTACGTTCCTGTAACTATTGGTTTAGAATTTCCCTACATACGGATCTAGGGTTTCTCACATTAAACCAGGGTTTCGAATCAATGTTTGTCTAATCATAGCATTGATCTTAACCTAACAACAATACAGGTGTAAAGAACACTCACCGTTGGTCGTAGGATGATGATGCTCTTTCTCCTAACAAAGTTTTCCTCCTGCAAAGATTCCTTATTCTCACTACTCCTCTTCAGATCTCCCTTTCAGACTCTAGGGTTTAAGAGAGTCAACAAAAGGATCTAATGAGGAGAAGGAGTCCATATAGAGGAGGGTAACAGTCTAGGATGGTTTCCCACGTATAGAAGGTCTTTAATAATTAAATTTGGAAAGTGGAACCCACTGGGGTCCATTTCCAATTCGAAAGGTTTGACTGCTTAGACATACCGGTTGAACTGTTCATGAGACCGGTATGTCTCAACTAGTAAGACCGGACACTTTATCCTTAAGCCCGTTTCGTCTATTTTTCATACCTGGACTTGACGTTCGTCATCCGCTCGTCCCATCTGGTCTGGTTATGACTAAAAGATCTGTCACGACACGAAACATAGGAACGTAGGATTAGATCAGGTTCGTGGAGTGCGGATCTTACATTAGTAGTCCCCCTAACCGTACTAGTGATTTTACCACTGCCCGAACCATGCATAGTGGAAATCAACTCTATAGAAACAAAGGGGGTGACCTCTCCCACCTCATCTTCACAGACGATCTCATGGTCTTTGTTAAGGCTGAAAAGAAGTCTATTGAAAAAAATCCCTTCCAATTCTGGAAAACTTTGCTACCATGTCAAATCTCTAGGTGAGTAAAGAAAAATCGAAAGCGGGGGGGGGGAGGGATAGTGCGGGTGAAGAATGAGCTGATTCAGACTTTTGGTTTGAAGGAAGCTTCCCTTTAAATCTCTTATCTCGGGCTCCCTCTCTTCTCTTGCAAGTTGAAGGCGTGCCATTGTGAGCCAATGATGGCTAGAATTTCCAGGAAGTTGGATGGCTGGAAATCAAGGTTCTTATCCCAGGCTGGGAGAGTACAGTTAATACAATTGGTCCTTCGAGGAAGTTATCTTTACTGGACTGGTGTCTTTGAGTCACCCAATGGGGTGTATAAGAGGATTGAAAGCTTGTTTCTCTTGCTTTTTCTGGGCCGGGCCTTCATTGGAAAGAAGATTCACTATGCCTCATGAGAGAAAATTTGTAAATCAAAAGGTGAAGGGGGTCTAGGGATCAAAAGGGTGAAGGATATGAATGTTTCCGTTATCCTAAAAAATTTGTGGAACATCGCAGCACAGAAAAAGAGCATGTGGGTGGATTGGGTGACAAAGAAGTACTTGAAGAACAACTCTAGTTGGACAGCCTCTAGCCACTCCGAAAGTTGTTGGGTTTGGAAGAAGATCCTCCAACACCCAAACCTCATTTTACCGAGCATCTCCCCCTCTATTGGAAATGGGGGAAAACCAGGATGTGGTTAGACCCTTGGCACCTAGAAGGGATTCTATTTAATCTTTATGGGGACAGAATCAGGATTCTCCTCGGTTTTGCAGAAATTAAATGGTAGCCTCCATAGTAAGAAATGGAGTATGGGATCTAGGCACTCCTCGTGAGGATCTTCAGCGAATTGGAATCAGATTATGCTGATTAACAAGGATCCGACTCAAGATGTAGATCAAATTAAATGGGAGGGAAAGCCTGGGTATCTTTGTGGTACAAGAAATATATGGAACCTTATTAGAATCCAAGTCAAAAGGTTGGATGGGACAAAACAGATTGGTTCCATGGAAATATCCTAGGCAATCCATGATTGCTATTCACCATTTTACCTTTTTTTCTTCTCCCAAATGTTATTTCAAAACAAAAAAATACATTTTTTATATTCCAAAAATTTATATTCTGAAGTCAATTTGAATCCGGTTCACTTTGTGGGAGTTCGAATCCATCCGGGCTTACCAAAGACGATTCTATTCCAAAATGGCTCTCTCGAAGTCAGAATCTATAAAATCTTGAATCTGAAGTTTTATTAAACAGACCCTAATACTCCTACATCCGAGCAACCATAGACTTGTTGAAAGGGTCTCTCGATCGCATCAGGTATCCTGGAACCTCTAGACGATCGTTACGATTAAAAAAAAGAAAAAAAAAATCCACTCCGCAAACAAATTTTTTTTTATATTTTTTTTTGGTAAAACTCCACAAACAATTAAATAACATCTCGGAAAATTATTTTGAAAATAGGGTGGAGGCATTAGCCCATGACATTGTACTCGCTCTCTCTAAACAATCATTAATGGTCCAAAAGGGTTTGCGATCATCCAATGCCCAATACCCAATGCCCAAAGCCTAACTAAATGAAAATATTCATGGGCAAATCTTCTAAAACCCATCTCAGAACGGTTCTGGGAGTCAGTTTTGGGATGTAATTTTAATGGGACAAGTTCCCAACGGTCCAGAACCGTAGCCCAAAAAGGAACCGTTTAGTTAAATAAAGAACCTAAGTATGTATATAACTCTTTCCATTTCTGATTTTTTTATGCGGAACTCTCCCTTTGCCTGCATCATTAAACATTCTCGGTCAACTTTTGGATTTTTAATCAATGTTTCCTTATGTGACAATTAAATCATGTAATTTCCTAGGCATGCTTTCTAGATGAGACCATTGGTTATTGCGGTTAGTTAGGATTTTTTTTTTTTTTTGGTACATCGGTTAGTTAGTATAAATTGTTTCTTATCCATGCTTGCTATTTTCTCTTTGGTAGAAATTAACATGCATGAAATCCGTGTTGTAGATTATTCAGCTGACAAGTCACCATATTCTTCTTCTTTATCAAATTATTTTGATTTAATGAGGGCATAAGCTGGTTTTGGGCTAGTTTCTATTCATCAATTCTCTTAAGAAGTTCATTTTATTAATCAACAGGTGACACTCAAATTGTAGGACAATAGGTTAAGGTTTTTTTTTTTTTTTTTGTTTTTTTTTTTTATTTTTTATTTATAGACAATATATTTTGCTTTTGGGGGCTGATTTTTGGGGACATTATGTATGTTGTTTTTTTTTATAATAAAAATATTGTTCTTAGGAGAAATTTTCTTTCATAAATATGAAAGGTTGTTTTATTTATTTATAAAAAGTGCCTAAAACCTGTAAGGAATCCGGATCAAATGGTCCTATGATTAAATGAAACGGTTTATAAATTTGGGATCGTTTAGTAAATAATCCATTCTGAAAACAGTCTCTTTAGGACCAAGGCCGATAAGATAAAGAATTATCCCAATTATTTGGAACCATCATCTGTCTTCGGCAGCATCTAAGAAAACTATAAAAGCATTTACCTTTGGAAATAAACAAGCCAACTTTTACATCCTTATCCAAAGCTTTATATTCATTTCAAAAATTCACAATATTGAAGAAAAGATAAAGGGGGCTTCAAATATGAACAGTTTTGAGTATTTTTAAGGCAAAATTTTCTATAGGTATGACATATCTGACACTGTAAATATCTTTTTTAGGGGATCCACATCTTCTCCTCTCAGAAGTTCGGGAGGAGGAACAGCAATCCCGTTAAATGGCTGACACCTGAGGTTCAGATGAATCATATCCCTCCATCCAACCCGACATATTTGGATACCTCTTTTAGGACATTTATTAAGTATTTTTGTACGAAATCTGATTTATGGAAGTGGAATTATTTTTTTTCTCTCCAATTTTTCCAGATAGAAAATTCATCAAATGCCTTCTTTTCCTTTATTGCCCTCCAAACATCTTATATGCGGTGAAACATAGTACAGACTAGCAGAAAAGAGATTGCATTCGTCCAAAAATTGAAATGGGTGCACTTGCATGTACTGTATTGGGATGTAAATCAGAACCATCCACGTGTCTCATTTTAGATTTTGGCCCAATAATTTGTGTAATGATGGTGCAAAGAATCAAAGTGTTGGAAGTTTGGGATTTGAACCAGAAAGAGAGAGAAGAATGGTCAGCTAGTAGTACATTTATACGTACACACAAAAGATTTGAGAAGCTCGATTCGCGGAAGCCATGGTAGTTAGACAAAGATATCACATGATGACCCACTCCTCTTAATCTCCAAGGGTAATTTAGCTTCCATTTATGTTGCGATTTTAATGCTTCATACACCTAAGCCTAACCTAGTATATATGTAAAAAGCCTAACCTAATATATATGTAAATATGTTATCTTTCAATGGATTAATTAATTATTAGATTGGTTGATTAGTGGGAGTTTATATTACTTGTATGATTGATTAGTCTGATTCATCACGAGTTAGAGATAAATCAATCTGATTCACTGTGGAGACAAGCTAAGGTTTTGAGATAATATTATAAATACTGGGTCTTGAATCCCTCCTCATGCAGCCTAAGTTGTTCATTTATCTCATTATTTCTATACAATGAGAGAACAAATGAGATATCTGGGGCCTGTGGAAGACTCTCGATCAAAGCTTCGATTAACAACGGTAGTTTTGGAACTTCACTACACAAGAATGTCTTTATTCATTGATTCTATCGTATTTCTATTATATTCTAGAATTCCTATATAACTTTTATGGTTTGTACGAAAACCCTAAACTTAATTTATTCTTACAATATATCGTTTGGAGATGAGCAACTCGAAACCCTTAATTGTTCTCAGCTTGGTGTCTCGAACAAAATATAAACAAATCAAATTTTAGTTTTAATACATCTTAAGCAAAGAATATATTGGAGAATGAAAAGCTCCATTGGTTCTGCCCATCTTTTGACTATTTCTCTCACTTATCTATCACATACAGACACATACTATGCCACAACATTCTTCGTGGGTCCAACACGACGTCCATTCTCTCTCTCTCTCTCATATTCATTTATGAATCATACAAGTGAGTCGTTCACTTATTGATAAGATATTAAAGAAGTAAACAGAGGAAGGACTTTTTAGTGGTGGTGAATCTGCTTTTGTGATTCCCAAAACATAAAGAACCTTTCAGGAAGCTTTGTGTGTTACTTTCTTTCTGTTCACATGAATGTGTGATGCTTCTTTCTCTCCGTAGCAATGCATGCAGACCTGAAAAGTAAAGCAACCAAACCCCCTCTCTCTCTCTCTCTCTCTCTCTCTCTCTCTCTCTCTCTCTCTCTCTCTTCCTGCAATCTGCATGGTAGAATAATATCGTTGCCTGTTTCTTTTGCTTTTCTCGGTAGAGCCTAGGAAAAGTAATGCCATCCATACCCGGAAAAGTAGTGTTAGACAAACCGGGACCCACTCACCCACCCCTCTCATCTTGAAGAAGAAAACAAAACCCCTTTTCCTTCTAAATTATTCTTTTTTTATACGTCAAATTATTCTTTTCAAAAGACAATCGCTTAGAATTGAAGCTCTACCCATCACAGCCTATGCTGCGCCATTTAAGGTAAATTAGAATTTAACCCCTAATTTAGTTAATGGGGTTTTTGTTTTTTATGATAACATCAGTGATCAGTGTCTGATCTGCGTAAAATCAGTTCAACTTTCCGTCTCAAATACTAAAACTTACTCTTATATATTATGGTTTCAATCATGACCTGCAAAAAAAAGGGCCTTCGTCAAATAGAAAAACCTTTAGTTAATTATAGACAGTTAAACTAGACAGTTAAAACCAATTTTAATTGTGCTGGCCATATTTACAGGTTATGGTTTCCCATACCAGCTGGTCAAAACAGAGAGAGCCACAAGTAAATAGTTCCTCACTAGAGAAGATCATAACCTCGTTGGTTCTATCTATTTTTTTTTTTAATCATAACTATGTGTTACTTATATTGATGGACCTAATAACTCTTTCTGATCATATTCGATCTGTCATGAGGAAGCAACCTACAAGGACTTGCTAGCTATTTTGATTACAGATCAATCAAGAAATGGTAAGTTTTTCTCTGCTTACATGTAAGGGTGGCTCCGCAAAAGAAAGCTCAAGTGGTCCCATGTTGGACTTTAGCCCATCCAAGATCCATAACCATGGTTGCTAGGATTAAGTGTTACCAACATGGGCACAGTAATCGATATCAGATAAGCCGTATCAGTTTTGGCCATGGCCGATGTTGATCTCATACGTACTCGTTTGTTTTTTATTTTTTATTTTTAATCAATATCGACTATGTGTCAGCACCCTATTGGAGCCTTACCTAATTCGGATTGATTTTAGTAGCGGATTACACATCAATGTTAAGCATGGTGGAATCCCTAGTCTTGGCAACACACGTATTAACATTAAATTGGTAATGGCAGATGTTTCTGTAATTTTTTGTTTTTAATTTCCAATTCCATGACTCTAATAGTCCTAGACCAGTTTTGGGCTCTTTTTTCTACTTATTATTATTAATTTTTCACATTCCAAAACACTGGTTCAGATTCCAGAAGAGTAGTTCTGTAGTAAATATCCAAGACTTCATTTTATATAACTACATGCCATCGTTGATGAGAACAACCATATCTTTTGAAGGATATCATATAATTAATAAATGGGTACGTTGAATATTTTAGGGTTTCTGAGATTGGCCGGTGTCTTGCACAAGGATATTGATTCCAACAGGGAGGGGGTGGGGATTGGATATTGGTCATAGGTTGACACTGAAAGGGGGGGGGGATGAATCAGTGTCTTCAAAAATTCTTCCCAAACAATCCTTTGAAGACAAACGCTACCTTGAGTTGACACCTTACTCACTGAGCACAACCACACTATCACTGAACACTACTGTCAAACACACAGTCGTATGCACAACTACCTCGCTACCACAGAGTGGGCAGGTCTACCATGTTGTTCATGCTCATCCTACAGGCCATTCAACGCACTTCACAAAATACAGAATATAAATGAGACGAAGTAAACCTCAATACAAGATCAAACCGAAAACCCTAATTCGGTATTTCAGTTAAAACTGGAATAGCTTCTTCTCTAAGCTTTCTTTTCTTCCATTAATGACTCATAGCCATTCTTGGCATACAAGATGCTTCAATGGAGCTTCAACAAAGCCTCTCCTATGTCAATACATCAAAAACACCATTAACCCTTTTCTTGAAGCTTTTTCGAGTTCAAACCTTAAACATACAAGCTCACAATCATCATGAATATTCAATAGGAGCTCCATCAACCACTCACTACTCCTTAATACTCCATTGACAACCAAAGTTGAGGTTGGTGGGTGATTGGAGGCTCACACAATAGGCAAAACTATCAAAATCCCCTTCTCTCCCTTTCTTCCCTCTTCTTCCCGATTCTTCATCCACATAGACTCTATTTTTGCTTTCAAATGATAGAGCATTCGAAATGGAGCTCGGTGGTCTTTGGATCGTCTGATTTGGACTCCAGATGGCCGAGATATGGCCGTTACAGTCTCGGCCAATGAAATAATTCTAAAAAGCATCTTTTTAAGGCCTACGGTGTACCTGCGCTACACCAAATCAGCGCCTCCGCTGACAGAGTAGGAACCTTTGCCGATCTGTGATTGGGGGAGAAAGCTTCTTCTAAAATAGGCCGTTGGATCTCTGCGGAAGCGCGGGATTACTCTTAGACCGTCGGATCTGTTAGAACCCATCAGAGAAAATCGAAGATGAATGGAGCCGCTGGATCTGGATCTTCTCGCCGCTGCACCGTAAATACGCCACACCGAATCATGGGGTATACTTTATATTTTGCGAATCAAGAAAATATATTGCTCCCAGCCAATAAGAGATCTCGCGCAGGAATCTCGACGCGACCGACAAGCAGTACTTGATCCCGCATTTTCTCAGACCTTCCGATTGGGATTTCTGCATTGAGACTCCATCCAGACCATTAATATGGCTTCTTTTACTTTCTGTTTTGCCGAAAATACCCCTGAGAATGTTTGAAAGCACCTTTGTAACCATTTGTAGCATAACAGTATCACTTCAGGTGAAAAATTCCAGAGAGATTGACAATTCCAGAGAGATTTTCTCTCTCCTAAAATAACCTCGAGCACCTTGCGTGCGTGCGACGCGGCTTGCGGGAGGGGCTGCTTGCGAGAGAGCCTGTGTGGCATGCCATCGCCATGGGCCATGCATGCGATGCTGCGCTGCTGGTGCGCACCTGGGCTTGCTGGAAGGCCATGCTGCTACCTTGCCTGCGGGCTTGGGCCGTGTGCCTTGCGGCATGCCTTGCTGCCTTGGCTGCTGTGGCATTGCTGCTGCCTAGTGGCAAGCGACCATGATGCCATGGTGGCACGCCATGGGTCCCACCCACAATCTCTCTCCTATTTCTCTTTCTTCATTATATGCTTGTCAGATGCCACAGTAGATGCCACATCACCATAAATTACCACAAATCATCAATGGGAGCCACTGTGGGATCCACACTCTCTTCTTGCCACACCATCAATGGGACCCACATTCTCTCCCTGTTTTCTCAATCACTCTATTAAACAGCTGAACACATACACAAGGCTTAGCTCATCTCTTCCACTTGTACATGCACTCTCTCTCCTACATTGATGCTCTCTCTCCTCATTTCTCTGATTGTAAGCTTACTGACACTGTTTACATCAGCCAAGTTGCCAACAATGACAAAACATGGCCAACATTGGAGGGGCCAAAGTAGGTAGGGAGGTATTAATGGAAACTGTAAATAGGGGTAGGATAGAAAGTTAGTAATTAAGAGGAGTTTTTGCGCGGATCTGATGGATATTAGCATCATGTGTCACTTTTGTTTTTTGTGGCACAAGACTAGTGTCACAAAGAATATCTCATATTTTAATAGTTCATTAACGGCTGAGATTCTAATTTGAAGAATTTTAAATCTCAGGTGGAGAATATGAGAGAGTACTAGAGAAGGTGGAGTGGTCATTTCCAGTCGGTTGACTGACTGCCAACCGTTAAAGATCGACTGGTGCCCATACCCATGTATGGGTATGCATGCCGACTAATCTTTGACTGTTGGATCAACGGCTGGCCTCTCCAGGTGTAGGTGTGTGTGTGTGTGTGTGTGTGTGTGTGTGTGTGTGTGTGTGTGTGTGTGTGTGTGTGTGTGTGTTGGAAATAATCTTACATTGGTTAAGTTTGGAATTTTGGTGTGTATGTTGGAAATAATCTTACATTGGTTAAGTTTGGAATTTTGGATGCCTTATATATTTGAGAATCGTTTCATTTAATAGTTCGAATTTTTGAGATATAAACTTACCATGATATCAGAACTCTAGATTCTTCTTTATTTACATTAAAAAAATAAATTAATTTGAATTTTTTAGATGTTAAGTATGCAAACATAACATGTGTATGGAATTACCCAAAAAAAACATTTGTATGGTGTTAATGTAATTAAAAGCAAAGAAGGCAAAGACAAAACAGTGGAAGATTCCAAACTTAACCGAGAATCGAGCTCTGAGCGTTTTTCAGGATCGATGATGTGTTCTTGTCCGAAGACAAAGGGCCTTGGAATTATCTATTCTATCCGATTAATTAATTAAATTAGCACCTCTCTCTAGATCTCTCTCTCTCTCTCTCAGACTGTGAGAGTTATGGAGTAGAGAAACCGACGAGGAATTAATGCCACGAGACAGTGTGACAGGCATAATTTAACTGCAGGAACTTGAGGGTCAGATATGTCCCTTCAGATAATAATTTAATGATGATTACACCATCATTCATTCACTCACTTTGTTTTTCTTTTACGTGACCCAGTACTGTCAGCAAATTACTGCAAATTACTCGCCCCTTGACTCAGAAGTAGAGAGAGAGAGAGAAGAGAGAGAGAGAGAGAGAGAGAGAAGAGGGTGGAGGTGTGGGTTATCTGTCCTGTCTGTAAGTCTCTTGTACCGAAATGTATAACCACATTCCTTTCTTATTCATTTCCTTGACTTTCCTTATTTACTGATGTTTATGTGACCTTTCAGCAACCCATTCAATATGAAGACCCATCATCTTGTAATCTGCAACTTTTTGTTTTCTCTGCTTTCCTCCTCTACCTTTTGGTTTCTAATTAGTAAGTAAAACTGAGTGGTTAAATCGGTAAGTGGGGTTCTGTTTTCGGGAACTACAGTTCACTCGTATGTACCTTTCACAGATCATTTACCGTTTATATTAAGTGGATTCTATATTTTAAAAATGGATATCATTCTATGGATAATGATGAGTCCCATAAAGAATACTCATACATGCAGATTAGATTAAACTTATAATGAATTTTCAAAGGTAAGTCTCACACCCATGGAAGGTGATGGATCCTGTGGAGATTACACGTAAAATGCTAATATCTTACCCTTCACCTTTTTGGATCAATAAATAAATTCAAATCCAAATAATGAAAAGAAAGTAGATGGTTGGTACTATGTGAGTATGTGGTAATGTTTATATGGGCTTTTGTACCACTGAAAAAATTTCAATTTTCTTTATAGTAGTAGTAATGGCATTAGAGAATGGTGATAGGTGGTCCTTGTCTACAACAATGGCAGAAAGCTCAAAGGAGAGAATAAAATGAAGAAAGCCAATGTCCATGTCCTTGTAAGTTTGATATGAGAAGAAGATGAAGAATTGGAAGATATCTCAACAGTCCGGTCATCCATTTTACTTGGTAGAATTTATGAAAACTTACAAACAAAGAGACATAGATACCAGAGAAAAAAAAGAGAGAAATGGAAAGATCAGTTGGACAGTTCCAAAGACCCAGTAGGCTAATTTAACAAAATAATATATCAAAACAAATGCTAGGGAACAGTCATATCTAACAGACCAGTGATACATCAACATGTGGCATAAAAATAGTACACTGTACAGCATTGAAGTTGACATAAGAAGAGGATATAATTTTGCTCAAGTGGTCCTTTCCAGCTATACTTTGGGACGTATTTTCAAGAAGTTTAGAGAGAGAAAGAGAAGGAGAGCTCAGAGATCGAGGGAAGAGTATTAAATCGGGGGACAGCAGATTGATGCAGGACTGTTTTTTTTGTCAGCATGAAAAATGAGGATGACAGAAATGATTTTGTAATCCATTGCTTTATGATTGATGGAGGAGAGAGAGTGAAAATGAAGAGAAAAGGTAGTCTTTTTTAAAACTTTAACTGACAGCAGAAAAAAAAGGTTATGATGGCCTTATGATGGGCATAATCCCGGTACAGTGTTGTTCTTTTGTACTCGATGCCCGAGGTTCTGAACACGGGACAGTGGTGGTCAATACCCATGAGCCTCGCTGCACTGACCTTTCACATCACATCCATGCATCTGTTTATAGAGCCTGTGTAGAGAGAGAAAGAGAGATGGGTTTTGGCTTTGCCCTTTTTCAAAGCTCTATAGCTCTATGCTTGTGGGGGAGAGTGAGGGAGGAGTGGGAAGAGAGCTGACATTGTCTTCCACGAACGTCGCATCCTCTACTGACTGCCCGGCATTCAAAGCGCGGGGAGCTGTAACAAAGATTTAGAATTTGCAATGAAAGCAATAGGCCAGGTCAGTGGACCCCTCTACAAACCAAAAACCGTGTGTACCATAATACCCCTTTTGCCTATCAACCTACCTTTCTTTGTTTCACTGTCTCTATTCATATATACGTATTCTCTCTCTCTTCTGTCAATGTATACACATATAGGAATACACATATTCTCTCTTTATATATATTTTGAGTTTTTAAATATAATAGACTTGGACTAGCAATTTCTCATGATATTCTCATCTTGTGAGATATTGTTCTATTGGTTAACTAGTGATTTTGCTTTCCTCCTGCACCCTCGTTTATTTATTTGTTCAGGTTGAAGTACAAAAATTGAAAAATGAATTTATTCCTATAAAGTACTCACAAAGATTACATTTACTTGGAGGAGAGGTTTCTATAATGGCTAATTAAGTGTATGCCAGAGAGGGGCATGGCAGTTTGAATAGAGGGATGAAGAGAAAGAGAGAGAGAGAAAGATAGAGAGAAGAGATCACTGGCGAAGGCTATGCCACCCGTTTAAAGAAACATTTTTATTAAAGAATAGAAACTAAAAGAATACAAAGAAAAGCATATGAAGACACTCAAGAATGAGTCGATTGAAAGAAAAAACCCTAGTTCTTCAATAGAGACTAACCTTGGACATTACCATCAGCAGGAAAATGTCACCCATAAACCGATGAGAAATCAACAAATTCTAAACCTCGGATGAGAATGAACGTCCCAAGCTATAGTAGACAATATCACTGGAGCCATGCTGGTAACAGATTGCCCAAGGCTACACGCGCCTCTCCTTTGGCGAAGAAATCAGCTAGGATTACGCATCTAACATGAAATAAGTCCTATCAATCAAATTACTATTGTTCGCATTGACTAGTTCTAGCCTATGATTACACAAGATGTAGACCTATCATCCAAATGCATGGACCAGATGAAGGTCGAGTCACGGTTGTTGATTAGTTACTTTCTAGCATAGGAAATTCTTTAATGGAACATGTCAAATTAATGGTTGGTCCCTTCCCTCACCCCAAGTGTAATTGGTATGTTTTTTTTTTTTTTTTTTTTTTATTATTATTCAAAATTTATATTTCTTCATTCTAATTATCTTTAGGGAAGAAAAAGTCTCCCAGACTCAGTGGACCCTATATTCAGACACAGAAAAAGAAAAAAATGACCTCCTTGCTCCCATGAAATAAATAATCTGATTTTTGTTAGATGCCTTTGTATGCATTCTTATTGGCCCTATGTTGATGCAGCAGAGGCCATGTAGCTTAGCATCGATCCTTTTTCCTTATCTTTATAACTATATTAAACTTATGGGAGGAGAATTACAAGTTAATGAGATTTTTTTAATTTTATATGTTAATGAAAAAATAAAAATACAAAAAGAATTAGTAATCGAGATCACTGAGAGGAGAGAGAAAGATAGAAAAGAAATCCCTATCTCTATGAATAAAGAGATTAAAATAGACGTGAACTTTATTTTCCGTGAACTTAAAATGTAGATGTAAGAAATGCATAACATTTGATATGGAACGTATCTTTCAGAGATTTAGATTGTTTGGTTGACAGTGATGCTAGATGTGGCAGAAAGAGAAATGTAACAAACAACTGAGTTCATGTGGAAAGATGATTTAAATAATTAGCCGCTAAATGCCAAATCACCATTAATGCCTTGGAATCGTTTGGGACACCTTTCACCCAAAAAAAAAAAAAAAAAATATATATATATATATATATATATATATATATATATATATATATATATATATATATGTAATCGGACACCCTCTGGTTGTGTATGCATAATATAGACAACACAAATTAATTGCAAAATGGATGATCTTAAATTGAAGTCTGTACTCACTTGATTATGAATGGGCATTAGTATTAAGAACAAATTTTTTAATTAATAATTTGTCGCTTAAAATGTAGGAGATTGTTGATCTTTGGTGTTAGGTGAAGCTGCTATCTCATCAGATAATTTTTTATTCAACCATTTTTTTGGTGGTATGATTATTCAACTGATTCAATCAGGCATTAAAGAATGTTTTGGAGATGAATTATGGTATCGAAATTGATGTGTTTATGTCATGGTTTGGACTTCTTGTATAGACTTTGTTGTTAGGGAAGCAATGTGGAATGTGTCTTGCAGACCACAGTTTAGATTTCTATAGTGTTTTTGCCCTGAATGGCCTCAATTGATGGTAATATTGAAAGTGGAGGTTTTACACTCTTAAAGGGTCTTTGTACTTTTTATTTTTACTTTTAATATAAATTGATTTTTAACAAAAAAAAAAAAAAAAAAAAAAAAACCGACTTGAAAAACGTTCATGTATATTGGATGGAGATTATATTTCAAGCATAGAAAAATAAAACTTTTTTTTGTGCTAAGAATCAGATTTTGTTAGAAAAGAAAAAGAATAACGAACAAAACTTAACAAAACCTCGAAGGCTGCCTAGAGCATCCCATCCTACCTCTTGTAAACGAAGGTAGGAGAATAGCTCCAAGTATGAGAAGCCTGGTTCCACTGCAAATCTAGATAATCCATCCGTCATTGTATTTACCTCACGAAAACAAAGGAGTAATTCACCACTGATTCCGCTCAATGTAAGGGGTGGCTCATCCACTCTTTTCGACATGGTCAAGGAATATTGCAATGCACAAGCCCTTCTACCACAGCTGCAGAGTCGCTTTCAATCCATAGGAATACAGATCTCAACTCCATTGCATGTTAGATACCAAGCATTATTGCGAAAAATTCTGCAATATAATTCATTGTCACCCCCAAAAATTTTGCGAAAGATATGATCACTGGGCCACTAGAGTTTCGAATCACACCACCAGCTCCCGCATTACCAGGATTCCCTGGAGAGATGTCATTGACATTGAACTTCAACCACCCACTTGGAGGCTTTACCCATTGCAATTCTTTCACCTCAGAATTCTGCACAATTTAGTATATAAACGAAACCGGTTAACTAATACCCAATCTTCCATATTAGTAACACAGCATGGAGGTCGTAGGGAGGCATCCTTCAGGTCCATTGCAATGTCATTTAAAATTATTGCCACACTTGGAATTGCGCCATCGAAACACGCTTCATTATACACCATAACCAAATCCTACGAGAAATGTGTCAAAAGGGAGTCAAAGTAAAGGAAAAGAGAGAGACTGAGATTGAATGAAACTGTGTTTTCTTATTGAAGGTCTCTCTATTTTCCTTTACTCTGACTCCCTTTTGACATGGTATCAGAGCTTTCTTCGTGAAGCTTCTGAATTTTTTTTTCTCTCTTTCAATCTATTTTTGTTCGTGAAGGTCTGATCTTCTCTGTTCGTGAAGGTTCTCATCTGCATACCTTTGTTCATGAAGACTCTGATTTCTTGAGACTTCGTTGAGCTCTCGAAATTATTTTTTTTCTGATTTCAGATTTGTCTTTAATTCCAGATCTGAAACTTCTCGGTTTTTCTCTTGAGTTGAATCTCTTGTTTAGTATCTATTGACTGATATTTTTGCTTCTTCACCTCACGATTTCTTTTACACGAACTGTGATTCTTTTGATTTCTTGATCTTTTCAGTTTCTTGACATTTCTTGTCTGCGATTGTTCATTTACAGTATCATGAGTTCTTGGTATCGAGTATTATCTCTGTTCAGTTCTTGCAAATGACATCGGTTACCAGTGTATTGTCAGCCGTTCCATCTCCTTCATCTCTCTATCCTGCTGATAATCCAGTACACATCTTAGTCCCCCATCTCCTGTATGGGAACAATTACTCTACCTGGAAGAGGGCCATGCCCGTTGCATTAGGGGCCAAAAACAAATTCCAATTTGTTGATGGCACATATCCACGGCCAGATCCGAAAGTCGATTCTGATGCAGCCACCGCCTGGGATCAGTGTGATCTCATGGTTAAAGCTTGGATCTACAATAGCTTAGTGAAGGAGATTTATGGCCGTGTCCTCTACAACGTAGGAGAAGCAACAGGAGATGAGTCATAGTAGTATAGTCCGTCAAGCCCCACTCTAGTCACCATCTTCGTAGACAAGTCCTGAAAAATAGAGAATGTGGGAAAAAAAAAGCCAGTGAGCAGTTTAAAGTATTTGTAAGCTGACTTACCAACATCAGATTGAAGGCAAAGTCTGGAATATGATATACATCCTGTAAATGTATTTTAGTAGACAATTTCTGAGATCCAACACCAGCAGTAGGACATTTACTTCCATCAGGCACTAGTATAGGGGAATGAGCAGTTGAAGAAACAAATTGTAATGAAGAAGATTGAAAAGGAGAGAAATGATGTGATGCACCTGAGTCAATTACCTAAGAAGTTGAAGAAAAAAATATTAGCATTAAGGCAAAGATGCATACTTGCAAAGTTTGAGGTTGGAGAGGAGTTGTTTAGAAAAGTCATTAGTTGTTGATATTGGGTGGCTGTGAGTGAAGGAAGAGGAGAACCAGTAGACAAAGAATTTGATGGTAAGATGGAGAGTGGTGGAGATGAAGACCCTGTATCTGTAAGTGAAGTTAGTGAACCCGTAGGCTAATCAGATGCATATGTAACTAAGGAGACGGTGGCCGATTAGATTTGGGAGGCCAACGAGCAAAGCCTGGTGGGAAACCATGTAGTCAATTACATGTATCCTCTACATGTCCATATTTGTTGCAGTGTGAACACTGTGAACACAGGCCTGTATGTCATGAATCAATAAAACTTCTTGAATCAGCAGTACCGTTACCATTATTTCTTGACGTTCCAATACCATGATTGATTGCACAGGCCATATTTTCAGGTATGGCCGGTTTGTTGAAGAAACAAACCTCTGTGATGTTCTTCTTGCAATAGTAACGAATATGCCTTACCAGGTGACGGTAGGGGTTCCATGGTAAGTGTCTGAGTTTTTACTGTGCTGTAAACTTTAGTTAGACCCATCAGAAATTCAAACAGACGTTCTAATTGCAGGAGTTCAAAAAACTTTGGAGCAGAACCACATAGACAGGCCGATAGAGAGATGTGGGTGTTAGATTCCTGTTGTGTGGGCTTGATCAATTACCTAACCAGTTGTTAAGTGGGAGTTCAATTACTGGTTTGACCGGTTCAGGTTTGGTTCGTCACTGGTTAGAGACTACTAACTCGATCTACTGTGGGAATGGTTCTGGGTTAGGGAAAGTATTATAAATACAATGGTCAGGGTCTCTGCAGCCATTGGTTTTATCTCTCTGTTGCTCCCATACGCACAGAGAAAAAAGGGATCCCAACGAGTAAGGATGTCAAAAATGGGCCCGGCCCGGTAGCACGGACCGAGCCAGCCCGGTATAACCCGAACCCAACCCGGATCGAACCTTAATGGACATGTTTCGGTTTGGGCTTGTACAGCCCGACACCGTTTCAGCCCAAACCGAAATCAGACCGGACCAGCCCCGTTAAGAAGCCCGAACTAGCCCGAACCAATAATACCTAACCCGAACACCGGTAAGGTCCATCCGGGCCCAATTTCTTAATTTTAATGGTTTTAAATTTTGATGGATTATATTACACTGTTATATTTCACTTCTTGATCCGAAAGATTATATGAATCTATAGTTGAAAAGAGTATGTTAATTGTTACAATTTATTGAATTACATGCATATAGAAGGAATGATGCTAATTTTATAGATAGAAATAATAAAATATGTTATATATCTTACATATAAAATAGGCCCGATAAGCTTGATAAGCCCGGTCCGGACCAAACTAGCCCAAAATCACCTCAATAAGCCCAGCCCGATAACAATCCGACACCGGACCAGCCCCATAGTTATTGTCTCCAGCACAGCCCAACCCAGCCCGAACTCTTAATGGACATGTTTTGGGCTGGGCTTATAAAACCCGACACAAATTCAGCCCGGATCGAAACCGGCCCGGACCGGCCCGTTGACACCCTTGCCAACGAGGCTGTGGAAGACTCTAATCGAAGCATTCAAGCTATAGAAAACGGTCGGAAATCAATCTACAGCAAATGGTATGTGTTCTATCATCTCTTTTAATGTCCATTGTATTCTAGTTATCTGTGTGGTGGTTTCGTTAGGGTTCATGGGAAATCCCATGGGAAAACCCCTAATTTGTATTAAAAATTCTAACAATTGGTATCAAAGCCACCCACACATAGCTAGGATCAAGGTAAGGGATAGTTAAGATGGTAGGAATGATTGAATTGAAAAAAGGGAGAGTTTTTTTTTTTCTCCATATTTTTTCCCACAAAGTTTAAAACCCTTCGAAATTTTTTCAGACCGATGAAATTCGAAATAAACAATATCAGGTTGTAGTACACTGAAAGACGAGTCGACCAACACAAAAATGGTCGCCGGAGGTGCCCGGACACGCCCTCATGCGTTGCCTGAAAAAGCGCGTGAGATCTACGCACCGACGGATGAAAAATTAAAAAACAGTTTTTTTTCTAATGGTGCCGAGTAATCGCCGAGTCGACTGGGTGCCAAATCGTAAACCCTAACTGGGTTGGCTGGTTGACTCGGGCCGAGTCCTCCCAACCCAGGAGCGCCAGGTCCAGACCGGCTCTACCAGGGCTGGCCCAGCCCAGGCGTGCCAGGCCCAGACCGGCTCTGCCAGGGGTGGCCCAGCCCAGGCCCAGACCTGCCCAGGTCCAGTCCAGACCAGGCAAACCTAACCCAAGCCAAGCCAGCCCGGCCAATCAGACCCAACCCAGATCCAGCCCAGGCCAAGCCAACTCGGCCAGTCAGAACCAGCCCAGGACCTACCCGAAAACCTGAACGGGTGATCCAAGTATATATGACCTGAACCCGAATGGGTAACCCGCTAACCCGGATCGGGAACCCGAAAGATTGACCCGATAGTCCGACCCGGAAACGCAAAATATAGACCCGTGTACCCGATTGGTTGAACAGGGAAGCCCCGGTTTGGTTTGATCAGACCGATCGGTTTTGGTTCAGTCCCGGTCCAGACTTTTAAGGCCTGTTTGCCTTGCAGTTTTTTAACTGCATTCACAATCCGACTAATTGGATTTGTGGGAGCTAAGAAGGTCGGATTGACCTACGGTTTGTTTCGTTGGACTTGTTTTTCAATGCTCTTCAATCTGGAATATATATTGTTACATTTTGATACATAGGAAATAGTATTTTTCCAAGTTGATGCTCTTTTAGAGCTCGATTTGCAGTGTTTCTGCTGGTTTTTCTCAATATTCTTGTATCATAATGATTGTTGAGCTAAAGTGCATGTTTATTTGAATGTTTAGACTTATAAAGTTGATTTTTGAAAACATTCATAGTTATATATATCCCACTAAAGCTGAAATTTGAGATTTGTTCATATCATGGTGGAACTTGGTGGATCCCACCAAAGTGGTATACCTTGTTTTGCCATGATGTGTTCAAATTCAAGCGACTGTGTTTGTAAATACTTTAAAGAATGACAGTGTTCACCCAACGGTGGCATTGTCCCAGTTTATTCAAATTATGATTTGTACATATTGTGTAAGGATTGGGTGGGACCACCAAAGTGGCAAGCTCAGTTCTATCATGATATGCTCAAATCCAGTACTTATGCATTTATAAACACAGCAAAGAAGGATAGTGCTCACTCAAATGTGACATTATCAAGATTTTCACTTTTGTGGAAGAAGTAAAGAGCGGCATTGTCCACCCAAAAGTGGCGGTGTCAAAGATCATGTATACACATGCACATGGATGAAGGATCTTGACTTTAGGAGTTTCATACACCCAAAGATGATGGAATTTCGAAAGTCATTATCCCTTCGCATGTTTTGCACAGATAGTAAGAGG
The DNA here is from genome assembly GCA_028583415.1 of Protea cynaroides. Taxonomy (NCBI): domain Eukaryota; kingdom Viridiplantae; phylum Streptophyta; class Magnoliopsida; order Proteales; family Proteaceae; genus Protea; species Protea cynaroides. Next base: position 69,928,470 of record CM053273.1, read on the forward strand.
ACCAGTTCGCTCTTGTCCCAAAGGATAAGGGTGTAGTTTCGGTTGACTCTACACAGATAGTAAGAGGACCAGTGCGCTCTTGTCCCAAAGGATGAGGGTGTAGTTTCGATTGACTCTTCAAAGGAAATGGACTTGCATATATTTAATTATTGTAAGTTTAACTTATCTTGTGCGTATGTTTCTATTATATCACACATATTAGAGAACATATAATGATCAAACACCTCATGATGCCTGTTATGGCGGGCCAGTTCTATGAATTGGCATGAAAAATTGAAAGCTAGTCTAGGAATGTTTAACCTGGTACTCAGCAAAGATTGTATTCTGGTCTTTAGGAATATTCAATCCCTAAGATCAGGTAAAAGAAAATTCAAATAAGGAACATTGGAAATAGATGTTCAGAATGAAATCCAAAGAAATTTTGGTCTTTAAAATGGGGTAGAGAGATGTTGTATTCTCAAGTTTGTCTGTACCAGTTTTGATGGTATAGGATGATAATGGTGTGTGAGGAAACACAGGTTAGAGCTATTAGCCATCACTAATAAGCTCTAAGATATGTGAATCTCTGTAGGTAACTCATTAGAATATTATAGATGATTCACTTGACTTTCACTTCCTCACCTAAACTGCAAAGTTAGATCCTGGAAACCCATAAACCCAGTGGACAGAAGATGAGTTGATTTTCTTTACACTAAGGAAGAAAGTTCAAAGAAAAGATAAAGGAATGAATGCCAATGTCATGATGTGTGAGCCATACTCTGACAAATGCAGTAAGTGAAAGGTAGGGTCTTATAGAAAGAAAAATATTTTTTTAAGGAAAAGTAAGAAACTTTTAACAAGAAAAATGATTTTATGGAACTATAAGAACTCAGAAGGAACATGTAAAAAATGTTATACTGGAAGAAAAGGTAGGATCATGAAACTTTCGAGTGAGAAGGTAATGGAGATTGGAGACTTAAGTAGTAGAAGTAATCTAAACCTATAGGAGTAGCAAAAACCCTTATTTGCTTTCTGTAGTTTACTTAGCTATAGAAGTTAGACAGTATATCCTAATTCCATCCTTAGCATAAACATTTAGGACTCTTATCTAAGGAAAGACTATAAGGTTGTAAAGAACAGAATTCTGGAAACCCCTAAAGTTAATGACTTGCTTACTTGTAAGGAATGTTTAAGGGAAAAATATTTCATAAAAGGATTAAAACTGTTGGATCTGAAGGCGAATGTAAATTGTTAAGGTTGATCAGGTGATATTGATATACTCCCAATGATTTTAGCCAAATGTTTACAAGTGCTAAAGCTTATGGCTTATCATCATGTGGATGAGATTCAACAACAAAAGAGTAACAAATAGATATGATCAAGAGAACTCGAGTATATATTAGCTCCTTTGGAATGATCAATTCTGCAGCCTAGAGTATTAATAGGGTGCCATGTAAGTTGATTTCAGTCCAAGTTGTCTTCTTGATTGGAACTGTAAAAGTAACGTATTTTCATAACACTCGTGAGAGAGTGATTATTTTAGGACATTGAGTTATCATTTTTTGGGATATCCACTCATGTCTGAAGGATTTAGCAAGATTCATTGATAATGTTGGTTAGCAGTCACATCTAAGAAACATAAGTTTAATGAAATCACATGAAAGTTGTTGTGGAACAATTAGTTGAGGTATCAAAAATATTATCAGAGTGTAATGAGATAAGTGTTGAAATTATCTTCATTTAGGTTGATGCATAGCCAAAATACCAGAGCTAGATAAGGCAATGAGGAGATATAATAGACCATGTAGATCTGGGATTTCATCACATGTTATACCTCAAAATAGATGTTTTGGCATTGGACAAGATGAAGATCCCAATAGTTTTGAGCAAGTTGTCAATAATGAAATTGCTTTTGAGTGATTACTAGTCATAAATGATGTATCGTTATTTATGAACATCAATGAGATTTGAGATTTTATGCTCTTGTCATGAGCGGTGTACTTATAGGCTCAAATGGATATATAAGAAAATGTGTGATTCCAGTGGGAGAATTGATTGCTACAAAGTAAAACTTGTAGCGAAGTGGAATCACACAAAGAGAATGAAAAGTATAGACTTCAAATCTTTGAGGTCTTAGTTGTGCATTTTATTTTGGAGTTGCATCAGATAGATGTAAAGATCGTTTTGATCAAAACAAATCTAGAAGAAGTTGTTTATAGGCTTTACCCAGAAGGTTTTGAGGTAAAGGAGAAAGAAAATCTATTTTGTAGACTTATAAAGTCAATATGTGGATTAAGCAAGCATCCAAGTAGTGGTACCCGAAGTTTGACAGAGTTGTATTTTCTTAAAACTTTGTTGAGATTATCATTGATCATTATGTATATATAGAGGTCAGTGGGAGTGGATTTATTTCCTAGTCATATGTGTTGATGGTTAATCACTGACCAGTAGTGACATGGTTTACCTGTTGAAACCATAGTTTCAATGTCTGATAAATTCGATATGAAGAATGTGTGAGTAAGTACCTTTGTACTTGACATTGAGTTTCCTCGTGACAAGAAGAATGGAACTCTGGGTTTGTCTCAAAGGGTATACGTTATTCATGTTCTTGAATGATTGAATGTACATGCATAACAGTTAAGTTGCAGATGCTTAAATCAATAAATGAGACAAATTGACAGAGTTATGTTTAAGAAATGATGTTGAGAGAGAGCATCTAAAGTACAGAGCTTGGTATATGCTCAAGTCACATAGCCATTGTTTAGAGTGTTTTGAGACATTTTTTTTAGTTGGATGCTGGTATAGCTCACTGAACAACGGGAATAGAAAGGTCATGCGATACTTGCAGAGGACCAAGGATTATCTACTCATTTGTGGCAGTAGTGACACTCTTGGCTATTGTGATGTAGTATTTTGTGATTGCATTGGTGGCATGAATCCCATCTCAGATTTTTTGTTATGATGGTAGATGTACCCTCTGGGGAAAAATGCAAAGAAGTTTATCCATGCATCACCCTCTTGGCAAGGTAGATTTTATAACTATATGCGAAACTAATAAGTAGCATATCTGGTTGAAGAGTTATCTTTCAGACCTTAAAAGGTTGTAAGTTTTACTTAGGCCTATTGAGATGTATTGTGACAGCGGTTTAGCTGTGTTGTTCTCAAAGAATAATGTGAAATCTAATAATTCAAAGCATAATAGAGATCGGATTTCAAATCTCTTTAGGTGAGAGAAAAATGTCAAAGAATTTATATCATTGTAGAACACATTTGTTAAACATCTTGATTGTAGATTCTCTGACAAAGGTTTTGTCAAGGGGAGTCTTCAAGGGACTGTATGTTTAATATAGAAATGGTTAATTCATTAAATGTGCTTGGTTAGTGGGAGACTTTTCTCACATTGATAATGATTTATTTCATTATGTTTATTTACATTGCCTATGATTTTGGCACAGATATTTATTTCCATGGTTATTTTTATTTCAACATTCATTTATTGTTATGTTGCATATTCATTGACATGTCATTGACAAGGACAATATTTAGCCAAATGGACAAGGGAGGTATTTAGCCAAATGAACGAGGCAGTATTTAGCCAAATGAACAAGGCGGTATTAAGCCAAATGAACGGGGCGGTACTTAGCCATAGTTCACGGTGGTGTGCCAAAGTACGATATTGACCAAAAGGGTATGTGGCGATTTTCTACGGTCAATATCAAAGTTCATTGCTTCTGAGGTTTTATCAAGGCAATTAGATCGAAGGTTATTCGATCTGGACCCACATGAAATAATATTTTCATGTATACATGTCTCTAGGCGATTCATATCATTAAGTAGACCCTTGTATGTAGCTGACAGAAGGTAGTACACCAGATATGTTAGAGTATTTTCCGCTGTTGCTCGACATTGGTAGGCGTGATGAGTGGATCAAAGTTTAATGACGATTTATTATGTAATAGGATTCCATAATCACACTTTTCGACGGTGGTTTTGTAATTAATCTAGCCCAAGTGGGAGATTGTTAGATTCCTATTGTGTGGGCTTGATCAATTACCTAACCTGTTGTTAAGTGGGAGTTCAATTACTGGTTTGACCGGTTCAGGTCTGGTTCGTCACTGGTTAGAGACTACTAACCCGGTCCACTATGGGAATGGTTCTGGGTTAGGGATAGTATTATAAATACAATGGTTAGGGTCCCCGCAGCCATTGGTTTTATCTTTCTATTGCTCCCATACGCACAGAGAAAAAAGAGATCCCAACGAGGCTGTGGAACACTCTAATCGAAGCATTCAAGCTACAGCAAATGGTATGTGTTCTATCATCTCTTTTAATGCCCATTGTATTCTAGTTATCTGTGTGGTGGTTTCGTTAGGGTTCATGGGAAATCCCATGGGAAAACCCCTAATTTGTATTAAAAATTCTATCAGTGGGAACCAAGCTCATCCCACAGAATCTTCAGTGCAGAGATCAATCTGAGTAATAAAATTATTGTTTGCTTATTTAGTAATTGTAAAATCTTTTTTTGATTTTATTATTATGGGCAACATTATCTTACTTGCCTATTTTGACTGGTGGGAATCCAATCAAGGTTGATTGACTATCCCTTGCAAAATATAAATCAAATCTATCCCATTATGGGATTGAGATAGATTTGAATTCTAAATCATTATAAAATATGAAGCAGGGTCCCCATAGTCTCTCTCTACGTGAAAAACAAAAAGACTCATACCTAAGGGAGAGGAGAATGTAGAAGATCTCTGCAAGGAATCAGGCTAGAAGAAAAGTGTAGAAAATAATCTTCTACTAAAAGGTATGTCTTATCTCTTTTAATTAATTGTGTTTTGTTTCTCAGATGTATTTTACATTCTATATGGGATTCATTGAAATGAAATTTTATTAGGATTAAGTAAAATCCTACAGTGGTATCAGAGCCATCCCATATGGATTTAAAATCATTGAGTATTGAAACATGAAGAAAATTCTTCTTAATTTCCATTTGAATTTTTGGTGAAAAAGGAGAGATTTAAATAATCGGATAATTTTTCGACCGTCAAAATTATATGGAAAATATACCAATTTGTAGATCTCCCTCAGACGGTCATGACGATATAAAAATCGCCATCACCGGCCGCCGGACGTGCCGTCACGGGCCGGCCAAAGAGGCGAGTGAGATCCACTCGCAAGATTAAAAAAAAAAAACTGGGTGGGCGATCGGGTTGAACCGAGACCGACCCGGCTTCTGAACTTCTACCCAGGTAACCCGGTCGGCTAAACCTGATCCGAACTGACCCGTTTAGCCGGTTCGGGTTAATCCGACCCAAATAGAGTGAAGGTGGGTCAAGCCGAGCCGAACCATATTTTTTTTACCTGACCCGAATAGTGACACACGGGTCACCCCGAACCATATTTTTGACCCGACCCATAAAGTGAACACGGGGCAACCTGACCCATATTTTTGAACTGACCCGGATAGAGTAAAACGGGTTATTTGACCGATTTGCACTTCGACCTGGATTGGGAAATGGGTCAACCCGACCTGAATTTTTGGTCCGGACTAGTTGATCCGGTTCAACTTCAGATTGGAGTAAAATCAAACCGAACTGGGTTTATTGAACCAGACCAAAATCGGTTCAGGTTTTAGGCCCTGTTTGGATCACAAGCAAGTGATCCTATGCACCGACTTTAATCGACGCGTGAGGGCGCGTGACAGGTCCGATTGACCTGAAATTTTCTCCGTTGAATTTCTTTTTTGATTAGTTTCATTCTAGTATATTTGTAGTGTCATTTGTGGAATCTCAAAGCTATAATAATTGGATAAAAGCTAGTTTTGGGACTATTTTATAAGGTTTTTGTAATTTTAAATGATGAGATGATTACCAGATGAGTAATGTGCATGTTTATATTGGTTTGTTGAGACATAATTCTTTATTTTCAATATTTGAATCATATTCTATATGACTACATATCAGAATTTACAGATATATGACCTACATTCTGCTGTGGTTTAATGATTTATTTATTTCCTTGATATATACATCAGTGTTGGATATATAAAAAAATGTGTGATTTCAGTTGAAGAATTGATTGCTACAAAGTAAAACTTGTAGCGAAGTGAAATCACACAAAGAGAATGAAAAGTATAGACTTCAAATCTTTGAGGTCTTAGTTGTGCATTGGGAATAGTGTTTTTCCAAGTTAATGCTCTTTTGGAGCTTGATTTACGGTGTTTCTGCTGGTTTTTCTCAATATTCTTGTATCATAATGATTGTTGAGCTAAAGTGCATGTTTATTTGAATGTTCAGACTTATGAAGTTGATTTTTTTTTGAAAACATTCATGGTATATATATCTCACTAGAGCTGCAATTTGAGATTTTTTCATATCATGGTGGAACTTGATGGATCCACCAAAGTGGTATACCTTGTTTTGTCATGATGTGTTCAAATTCAAGCAACTGTGTTTATAAATACTTTAAAGAATGATAGTTTTCACCCAAAGGTGACATTGTCCTAATTTATTCAAATTATGATTTGCACATGTTGTGTAAGGATTGGGTGGGACCACCAAAGTGGCAAGCTTAGTTCTATCATGATATACTCAAATTCAGTATTTATGCATTTATAGACATAGCAAAGAAGGATAATGCTCATTCAAAGGTGACATTATCAAGATTTTTACTTTTGTGAAAGCAGCAAAGAGCGGCATTGTCCACCCAAAGGTGGCGGTGTCAAAGATCATGTATACTCATGCACATGGATGAAGGATATTGACTTTAGGAGTTTCATACACCCAAAGGTGATGGAATTTCGAGAGTCATTATCCCTTCGCAGGTTCTACATAGATAGTAAGAGGACCAGTGCACTCTTGTCCCAAAGGATAAGGGTGTAGTTTCGGTTGACTCTATACAAATAGTAAGAGGACTGTACACTCTTGTCCCAAAGGATGAGAGCGTAGTTTCAGTTGACTCTTCAAAGGAAATGGACTTACATATGTTTAATTATTGTAAGTTTAACTTATCTTGTGTGATATAATACAAATATACACACAAGATAAGTTAAACTTATAATAATTAAACATATGCAAGTCCATTTCCTTTGAAGAGTCAACTGAAACTACGCCCTCATCCTTTGGGACAAGAGTGCACAGTCCTCCTATTATTTTTGTAAAGTCAATCGAAACTACACCTTTATCCTTTGGGACAAGAGCGCACTGGTCCTCTTACTATCTGTGTAGAGTCAACCGAAACTACACCCTTATCCTTTGGGACAAGAGCGCACTGGTCCTCTTACTATCTGTGTAGAACCTGCGAAGGGATAAGACTAAGTGTGACTCCAGGGGAAGAATTGAGTGCTACAAGGCCAGGCTAGTAGCTAAGAGATTCACACAGAGGGAGGGAGTTGACTACAAGGAGACTGGAGAAAATGTCTCCTTGTAGTCAACTCCCTCCCTCTGTGTGAATCCCTTAGCTACTAGCCTGGCCTTGTAGCACTCAATTCTTCCCCTGGAGTCACACTTAGTCATGAAAATCCATTTGGAGCCTATGGGTTTACAAGAATTAGGTAAATCTACAAGGGTCCAAACACCGTGTTAGCCATGGATGATAATTCATCTTCTATCCACTAAGTTTATGGGTCACCAGGAGCTAACTTAGGTGAGGAAGTGAAAGTCAAGTGAATATTTTATAATATTCCAATGAGTTACCTATAGAGATTCACATATCTTAGAGCTTATTAGTGATGGCTAATAGCTCTAACCTGTGTTTTTCTTCACACACCATTATCATCATATACTATCAAAACTGGTATAGACAACCTTGAGAATACAATATCTCTCCACCCCATTTTAAAGACCAAAATTTCTTTGGATTTCACTCTGAACATCTATTTCCAATGTTCCTTATTTGAATTTTCTTTTACCTGATCTTAGGGATTGAACATTCCTGAAGACTAGAATACAATCTTTGCTAAGTATATCTAGGTTAAACACTCCCAGACTATATTTCAATTTTTCATGTCAATTCATAGAACTGGCCTGCCATAACAGGCACCATGAGGTGTTTGATCATTATATGTTCTCTAATATGTGTTGATGGTTAATCACTGACCAGCAGTGACATGGTTTACTTGTTGAAACCATAATTTTTAAATGTCTGATAAATTCGAGATGAAAAATGTGTGAGTAAGTACCTTTGTACTTGACATTTTCTCCAGTCTCCTCGAATGATTCTTTCAGAGTTATTATGGCTCTTGTGGCTCATTATGATCTAGAATTACATTAGATGGATGTCAAAACAACCTTTTTTGAATAGAGACTTGATTGAGGAAGTTTACATGCGTCAACCAGAAGGTTTTGAGGTACAAGGCAAGGAATGAATGGTTTGTAAGCGCAACAAATCCATTTATGGTCTCAAACAAGCTTCTAGACAATGATATCTAAAGTTCCACCAAATTATATCCTCTTTTGGTTTTGTTGAGATTATCATTGATCATTATGTATATATAGAGGTCAGTGGGAGTGGATTTATTTCCTAGTCATATGTGTTAATGGTAAATCACTGACCAGCAGTGACATGGTTTACTTGTTGAAACCATAGTTTTCAATGTCTAATAAATTCGAGATGAAGAATGTGTGAGTAAGTACCTTTGTACTTGACATTGAGTTTCCTCGTGACAGGAAAAATGGAACTCTGTGTTTGTCTCAAAAGGTATACATTATTCATGTTCTCGAATTATTGAATGTACATGCATAACAATTAAGTTGGAGATGCTTAAATCAATAAAGGAGACAAATTGACAGAGTTATGTTCAAGAAATGATGTTGAGAGAGAGCATTTGAAGTACAGAGCTTGGTGTATGCTCAAGATTATATTTATTCTCACATAGCTTTTGTTTAGAGTGTTTTGAGACATTTTTAGTTGGATGCTGGTATAGCTCACTGAACAACGGAAATAGAAGGTCATGCGGTACTTGCAAAGGACCAAGGATTATCTACTCATTTGTGGCAGTAGTGACACTCTTGGCTATTGTGATGTAGTGTTTGGTGATTGCATCGATGGCATGAATCTCATCTCAGAGTTTTTGTTATGATGGTAGATGTACCCTTCGGGGAAAAATGGAAAGAAGTTTATCCATGCATCACCCTCTTGGTAAGGTAGATTTTATAACTATATGCGAAACTAATAAGTAGCATATCTGGTTGAAGAGTTATCTTTCAAACCTAGAAGGTTGTAAGTTTTACTTAGGCCTATTAAGATGTATTGTGACAGCGGTTCAGCTGTGTTGTTCTCAAAGAATAATGTGAAATCTAGTAATTCAAAGCATAATAGAAATCGAATTTCAAATCTCTTTAGGTGAGAGAAAAAGGTCAAAGAAATTATATCATTGTAGAGCACATTCGTTGAACAACTTGATTATAGATTCTCTGACGAAGGTTTTATCAATGAGAGTCTTCAATGGATGGTATGTTTAATATAGAAACGGTTAATTCATTAAATGTGCTTGGTTAGTGGGAGACTTTTCTCACAGTGATAATGATTTATTTTATTATTTTTATTTACATTGCCAATGATTTTAGCATAGTTATTTATTACCATGGTTATTTTTATTTCAGCATTCATTTATTGCTATGTTGCATATTCATTGACATGTCATTGACCAAGGCAGTATTAAGCCAGAACTCAGAAGGCAGTATTAAGCCAAGTCTCAAAAAGGCAGTATTAAGCCAAGTCTCAAAAAGACAGTATTAAGCCAAGTTTAAAAAGGCAGTATTAAGCCAAGTCTCAAAAAGACAGTATTAAGCGAGGACCCAAAAGGCAGTATTAAGCCAAGTCTCAAAAAGGCAGTATAAAGCCAAGTCTAAAAAAGGTAGTATTAAGCCAAGTCTCAAAAGACAGTATTAAGCCAGAACACAAAAGGCAGTATTAAGCCAGGACCCAAAAGACAGTATTAAGCCAAGTCTCAAAAGGCAGTATTAAGCCAGAACACAAAAGACAGTATTAAGTCAGGACCCAAAAGGAAGTATTAAGCCAAGTTTCAAAGGCGGTAAGCCAAGGTCAAAATAAACAAGGAGATTTATGTTCGTAATATCAGAAAGTTGTATGCCGTATAATTGAGGTGTATCTTCTGTTGTTGTTCAACATTAGTCTACTTGTTGGAAGGTATGAGGTTTGGGATAATCCAGTTTTTAATTAATGATTTTCATGGTCACACTAATTTTTAATAGTCTTGTGGAATAATGTAGGCCAAGTGGCAGATTGAAAAATCTTTTTTTGATTTTATTATTATGGGCAACATTATCTTACTTGCCTATTTTGATTGGTGGGAATCCAATCAAGGTTGATTGATTATCCCTTGCCAAATATAAATCAAATCTATCCCATTATGGGATTGGGATAGATTTGAATTCTAAATCATTATAAATATGAAGCAGGGTCCCTATAGTCTCTCTGCGTGAAAAACAAAAGGACCCATACCTAAGGGAGAGGAGATTGTAGAAGATCTCTACAGGGAATCAGGCTAGAAGAAAAGTGCGAAAAACAATCTTCTACTAAAAGGTATGTCTTATCTCTTTTAATTAATTGTGTTTATTTCTCAGATGTATTTTACATTCTATATGGGATTCATTGCAATGAAATTTTATTAGGATTAAGTAAAATCCTACAGTAATGACATCGTTTTGAAGAAAAAAAAAATCTCGAATAGCCTGACAGACATCACATGCAACTATATGCCAGAATATTGTTTAAAAATGACCTTGGAACCTATCCAGACCAAGAGTGCATCCAAGTCCACATTTTCAGTAGTAGAAACTAGAGTCCGGATGCATTCTAGCATATCAACGACCCCTTACTTGCGTGGAAATCTTTAAAGAAATTTGCTACATAAGATGCCATCAATGCTTGATTATCAATAGTTCTCCCATCTTTGTTTTGACTCAGAGATCACCCATCTTACCCTCTTCCCTTTTGCATAAGAATGAAAAAAACATAGTGTTTCAATCTCCTAATTGAAGCCATTTCACGCTGGACTTCTCCTCCCAATACTTATCTTATAGCAACAATGCTCTTTTATGAGCATCTCTCACCTGTCTTCTTTCAAAATGGTTTTGTTAGTTCCGACCATCTCAATACTTTCATTGATTTCTTCTAGTGATATTCTGTATGTTTTACTTCATCAATTTTGGGATACACCGCCTAAGCCCAAGGTCTCAGATGACCCTTGAGACGCTTCCGCTTTTAGTAGACCACATATATGGGAGAACCATTTATATTACCTTCCTAGGATTTCTAGATTGTGGCAATAAAATCAGAATGCTCCATCCAAAAAAATTGCATCTTAAATAGAATATTTGTTGGGCATGGGATCCTCTCGCAGCCGCGAAGAAGAGGGCTATGATCCGTCATTGAGTGACAAATGGGAAATTCAAGGAAAATTACAATCCCCACCATGTAATAGTGCAAGAGCGTTCTAATGCGTTGTGGATTCTTATCCAAGATTTGTATCTTTTGATGCCCTATGAATCGTTACAAACATGTGTATACTCCATTCAAATTCAATGATTTTTCTTTGAAAGTTTACTGAGCCTCTTCACTTCTGTGTCATGTGCCTAAAAATTCTTTCCGTCATCATCTTATTTCAAGGACTCATAGAAACAACTTGGATGGTGCCACAATTTGTTCTACCCCCCACCCCCCAAATGAATAGAAGTAGATAAATGGAATTAATTCTAATTCCCACATGATGAAAAAAAGAAAAAGATCTCGAGAAGAAAATGATCCTATTTGACTGCTGTACATTGCTAACATTAAGAAATGGAACAATCGGGAATCCTGAGTAAATTTTAGGTAGAACTCATTGATAATTTAAATCATGTCTCTGCATCCTTTCCTCAATGCCAAGACTTCGGTTAAGGACAACTCTCACATTTCCTACAATCATATTGTTTAACCATGTGAATTTTGCATCCCAAGATGGTAGAGGAATTAAAGGGATTGAGTTGATCAATGTTGGACCAGAATCTGTCGCTACCACCCACATTAAATCTTCTTGGACCCCATTTTTCATCATCATACATGCAAACATTAAAGTCAACCACAGGAGCCAAGAAAGGCCTGGAACTCGTGAAGAAGACAGTTCAACCCATAGCTCGCGATGTTGCACTCAGAAACAACACACGTAGACAAAAGAGAAGAGATGAATTTCACCCATGATATTCCAAAAACCAAAATTTTCTATTTTGATTCCGAGATAACAGTTGAAACTGGTACTCTAAGTTTCCAAATCACCCATAAGTTGCAGTTTTAGAACTTCTAGTGTCGTGGATAAAATCATAAGTGGAGCTATCAGTGTGATCAAGCAAGCCTTCGGGAAGTTCGATGGATGCAATAGTTATTGGGAATAGTCTCACATTGCTAATGAGATTGGAATCTTGTGGTCTTATATATGGAGAGTCTCTCCACTTACTAGTTCAAACTTTTGAGTTGGAAACTTGACATGGTATCAGAGCTCCAGGTTCCCTCTCATATTAACCCTAAAAAAAAAAAAAAAAAGGCTAAGTCACCGAAAGAGGGATGCCAGATGCACAAAAGAGAGACTATGGTCACCCAAAGAGGGATGATCACCCAAAAGATGGACTATATGTCACCCAAAGAGGGACTATAAGTCTCCCAAGAGGGATCAGTCACCCAAGAAGAGGGACCAGTCACCTGAAAAGTGTCATGTAATGCTACATATACTACCACATATACACCACCTAACGGTGGGGTTACATGTGAGGGGGAGTATTGAGAATAGTCCCACATTGCTAATGAAATTGGAATCTTGTGGTCTAATATATGGAGAGTCCCTCCACTTACTAGTTCGAACTTTTGAGTTGGAAACTTGACATTAGCGGCTCTGCAATAATGATCACTTTGGGACATTTCTCCTTTAGAATGTTCTTTAGAGAGGATCCTGCATTGGAATTTGAGATCCCTCTAATGTTCACAAAAGACCTTTCATTGGAAACGAGTGGGGTTGGTTACCCAAAAAGATCTTCTTGGCAACAGCAGTGCCTGATCTCGCCTTCTCCTACCACGCCCACGTGTGGTGAAACTGGTTGAATCCGTCTTTGCAGTGATTATGGATTTCCTTCCAAATGACCCCCACTTACAGTGGATCCATCCGACATTACAACATAGAGACGAACCGTGTCCATTGAATCTAAGGAAGGCAGTTGCATCCACCTTGTCTTGGTGGGAAACTTCAGTCGAATAATCGATTCCATTGTTCTCGTTTACTTCCATCTCATCGGCCCAAGACATGGTAATTCTCCCATCACCACCAGATGATGCTGCTGGACGGATATTCAAAGTAGCATTAACATTCAAAATATCCAACGCTAGAAATACCTAGGCAGGTGATGGTAGGATACTTTGATCTGTGACCTGAATAATTGGGAAGCCACTGATGCCGTAGTGGTGCTTTGATCAGGAACCCTCCCATTTATTGGAACCGAAGTGAATTTTCTTCGGTGTCGGAGGATCCACCACCACTCGACAGGATTCCACTTGGTGCCCAAATTTGTTACACTTCTTGCACCATGTAGGAGGGTCTTCGTAGATAACATCCTACTTGAAAAGAAATTGAACATCCAAGTTAGGATGGTTTCGTGCTACCAGAACCTCTTTTCTCCAAGGCTTGGAGCTATCAACTTCCATGCATACTCGAGCATAGTACCCAATCCAGCACCTTGAGTTCGGGGATCTAGTGAAATTGGGCCCCCAAGCCCTTTTTCTAAAGAGAAGAGAATTAATTGCTCCCAACAATCCTAAGAAGATCCAGGAACGGAATCCACTGAAGGTGATGCGACATGGTCTCATTCTTAACATTAAAGTACGATAGCTGAAAGCGCATCAATTGACCTTTAACCATACAAGGCCCCCTTCTCCACACATGCAACACGTCTTCCTTCGATCCTAGGAGAAACAGAATGAAACCCTTGCCTAGAGCAACCTGATCGAACTGAGATTTGAGCCCCCAACTCGTTGTAACAACAATCTTAATCTCCCACAAGAGAATACCCCCCATATTCACCCGGTCAATCAAGGCAAACTTATGATGACTAACCTATTTTTCATACACCTGTTGTGGAATAGTAACCCTAATTATCTCCCCATCTACAACTAGATTTGGAATCGCCGATCTCTTTACTGTTGTTGGAAAGGACCTGCATGGCCCATGCAAATTTCTGCCTTCATGCAACGATTCCTATAGATCATTCTACCCCAACAAAACCCTCCAAACTGCATGAATATATTCCTGTCACCAAGTGCACCAAGTGGATTAAAATCCACCATCTGACTCTTGAAGAATTTGTAATCCTCCGCTGGTTTGATGTTGCCGGTGTCACCAGAGTGGTGGCAATAGGGTCTCCTGGTTCACAGGTCACCACCGCCTGCACTGCATGAATCAAAGTCCTAGTTCTGCCTAGGTCTCTCGAATCACCTAAGTCGCTTGATAATCTTGAAGCCAGCCCAACACCCCCTCCCCCCCAAATAGACTCCTAAGTACTCTGAGGAAAAAAAAAAAAAAAAACTTCACTCTTTGTTCGTGGGAATAATTTTTACCTCTGGTATAGACAAAACATATACATGTTTTTTTTTGGGACAGTAAAAAAATTGTATTACTTAAAGAACATGTTAGTTATTAATGGCCACACAAGCGTATGTGCGCAATACCTTGCCACACAACCACTATGGGGTGGCTAAGCCTACCTAGTATGCACACCCTCTCTACAATAAACACATTCCAAAATATATTGCACAAGAGACAAGATATATGTGGTTTTTTTTTTTTTTTTTTTTTTTTTTTTTTTTGTGTGGAAAAAACAAGATATATGTGTTTTACTTCCTCATTATGTGAAAGGCAATGTCCATGAAGTAATGCCCTAATAGGCTTTGTATTATTCTATAAGCTTCCATTAATTTTTGACTACTACAACAGTCTAGGAAGACCTATTCCAACTTCTATCCTTGCCACAACAATTACAAAGGGCAACAATCCCAAATCCTATCAAGTCCCAACTTGAAAGGTGTAGAATAATCAATTTAAAATTGAGAACAATAAATCCCTTCCCCAATTACATTAATATACTAGGTCTCTCCACATTAACCTAACCTCGAATAGCAAAACTAGGAATCTATGTATACGGGTTACCTCTACCATTGACAGCTTCAATGATGCCAACAATTGACGTTCCATGCGCTTAGACCGTCAAATAAGCCATCACCATGAATACATTGAGTTTTCCCCCAAAACCCTCTACTCTTCTCTTCTTTTTTTCTCTCTCTGACACTGCAAGGATTTCCTAGCTTGATTTCTGAAAAGGTAGCAAATTATCTGGCTAAAAAAATATAAAATTAAATAGCCCACTGAATCACTGTTTTAAATTCAATCATTAAATTGTCAATAGTGAAAATAGATTCAATGGACAAGATTTATTAAAAATGATCCTCGTGACAGTCCATTTCTTCCCACGCTAGTGTTTGGTATATGGGCCGTCAGATCACCTACCCAAAATGCAGATACAATATGGGTCATTAGATCATGTTGTATATGCATAACGCGATGGGAAAATGTAGAGTTAATGTTACCTTGTCAAAGAGCATCTTCTTGTTGGACTATATGTTGTAATTGTTGGCAAATAACCAACTATGATGAGAGAGAAAATGAAGAGAGAGAAAGTGATGAGGTGGCACATGGTACCAAATGGCAACATGGTGTCACATGGCATGCCACAAGGGCCAGCAGATGCAATGTGATGATATGGTGAAAGAAGAAAGAGCAAATAATGATAGAAAAAATGATGAGAGATGGAGGAGAGAGAATCTAAAGAGAGAGAAAGTGATGAGGTGGCACATGGTGCCACATGGCAACATGGTGTCACATGGCATGCCACAAGGGCCATCAGCCACTGCCATGTGGCCATGTCCCAAGGCAGGCCAATAGCCATAGCCGCAAGCAACAAAGGCCAGCAAGGCCCATGCCGCAAGCAGCCATGCCGCAAGGACCATGTGCACAGCCGTGGTGCCATGCCCCCACATTGATGGCCGAGACTTGAGTTTTTCAGAAAATCAACTAAGTGTCGATACCCTCATCATGTGTTCGATGATAATCCAGGAGAGAGAAAACTTTACTCGAAGTTTTCATCTGTTAACACTTTTTAACACTTTTGCACTTTCTTGACAAGTTACAGAGGCTATTTAATGTATTGTGAGGGGTATTTTGGGTATTAGAGAAAAATCAGATCCGAAATCAAGGGTGTAAAAGAGGTTTTATTACAGATATGCTGACCTGATGGTCCAGATCGATGCACAAAAAAGGCGCTGACACATATTCAAGTCAGATCCACCCGTGACTGATTCTATTGGGCGTTGCAAGTTTATATCATAGTTCTTCTTGCATTGAAGTAATGGGATGATTCGGTGTTGCGCTCATGCAGGTATGACTGTCTTTAGATTCCTTTTCAATGGTCAACATCTCTCCTGTTGAGCATTTCATCACGTCATAGATCGGGTGGACAAAATCTCTCCCGCACTTTTGAGGTTGATCTAATGGCTAATATGGCAGCCGACCTTGAGTGACATGCCGCATGTCACCATTTTAAATAGTGAAATGCCGTATGTCACCATATTTCATCCAATTTGAAATTCAGCCATTAGATTGACTTTAGAGCTTTCCAGATCTACGGCCCTGACTAATTTGGGCCTTCTAAACTCATATAAAGGGGTTTTGAAGCCTCATTTGGCTCGTGTGCATGAAAATAAGAGAAAGTATAGAAAAGAAGGCCTTGTGGGAAATCTAGGGCATGGAAAGCACACACCAAGTGTTTTAAAAAAATCCTCAATGAAGTTGGAGGTTTGTAGGGTGTTAAAAGAGCAGTGTTAACGGCACATTGGCGGTAAAGTTGACTACATTCTTTGAGCCACGTTTCAAAGTTAACATTTCCATCAAAACTATCATTATTGAGAATACCTAGTAGAACAAGTGTTTATGAAAAGTCTTGTTAGAAGCATTGCCTACATTGGTGGAGAGGAATTGTAATTTTCTTATCAAACTATTAAATGTATTCTCTGGCAAGTTGGGACTTGATCAGAAAGGGGTTATAACCCAAGTCTTTGTACTATCAAGGGTAGAAGTAGGTGTTGTGACACCTTAGTTGTTGTAGCAACTTAAACAAGAAAAGTATCGAGTAAAAACGAAGCCCAAGTGGGGCATTACTTTGTGGACGTAGCCCTCACATAATGTGGAGGTGAACCACATAACTTTTGTGTTATTTTCTTGTGAATGTGGATGTTTGTAGAAGTGTTGTGGTTTTGCAGGATGGGTATGCACATGTCGGTTGGCCTAGCCACACAGTGGTTTTGAGGTGACTGTGCATGCACTTATGTGGTTACAGGGCTCTTGTAACAGCTCCATAAACAGTCAGTATTTGAGAAAATTTAAGTAGACACTGATTTACCCCCCCTCTCAGTGGAAGCCTAGAACTTCAATTGGTATCAAAGCAAGGGCTCAACCAAGTCTAATCAACAGTTGAGTGGTCAGAGGGACAGTGATGGCTTCAGATAAAGGACGTGGTAAAATGCCCTAATTTATTGGAACAAATTTCACATTCTGGAAGAAGATATTGGAATATTACTTGAACTCCCTAGGGTATGAAATCTGGGAGTCTGTGGTTGAAGGTTACTCAGCATCTACTTCAAATTCCACTCGTTCGACTGACCTAGAGGAGAGAAAAAAAATATATCAACAATCAGAAAGCGCTTAATGCCATATCTAGTGGATTGCCTGACTAGGAATTGGCTAAGGTAATGCAATGCACTTCAGCTAAGAAGATGTGGGACAAACTAGTGAGCTTATATGAAGGAGATCCCAAGGTAAAAAAAAGGCCAAGTTTCAGATTTACAGAAGGCAATTTGAAGCATTGAAGATGACCAATGATGAAGATATTGTTGCCTATGTAATCAGAGTGAACAATGTGGCAAACTCCATTAGATGTTTGGGTGAGGACATGTCAGAGTCTATTGTTGTTCAGAAAATCTTGAGATCTGTTCTACCTAGATATGACTCCAAAGTGTCAGCATTGGAGGAGACCATAGATCTTGATAAAGTGACACTGGATGAGATTCTAGGAACTCTCACAACATATGAGATGAGAATTGAAATGCCCCTCATCAAAGGAAAATCCATTGACAAAGAAGCAGCTTTCAAGGCAATGAAAATGCTAAGCATAAAGGAGAAACCTGATGAAGAAGGCGAGTTTGACAATGAATATGAGGCAAATTTTGTCAAGAAACTTCCAAGAGGGAGAGGCAGATACAAAGGAAAATTGCCACTCAAGTGCTTTAGCTGTGGAGCAATAGGACATTTTGCTTTCAAGTGTCCTCTTAGAAAGAAAAATCTAAGTGACGAAGAAGAAGATGAACTTATTGAAAGAAGAAAACTCAAGAAGAAAGTTTCTTCAAATCTGAGAAATAGATTGAACAAAAGAAGTCTCATCACCAAAAATGCCGAAGACATCTCAGAAGATGAAACAGATGATGATGTGGATGACAAGTGCAGTGAAGTACTCTTTATGGTTCAACTAGTTAAAGAAAAGGAGACTGAACACATTCTTGTAAATGATGACAAAGATGAAGGTGAAATCAACTTTGAAGCTGAGCTCACATCTGCACTAGATGACCTTGATGATGAGAGAAGAAAGAACAAGAAGATCTCTAGACTTCTTAATATTAAAAATAAAGAAGTAAGTGTTTTGACTGGAAAACTTGAAGAAAGCAAAAAGACTACAAATGAGTTAGATGAGCAGTTATCCTTGAAAGTAATAGAAAATAATACATTGATAGAGAAAATTTTCTCTCTTAAATTACAACTTGAGGAACAAGAATTGAAGATTAAGAACTTCTCTGTTTTAGAAGAAGAACTCATTAAACTGAAAGAAGTTTAGAAAATGATGGAAACTGAATCTCCATCACCTATAGAAAATTTGGAGAGACCGCAAGCAGAGAGGAGTAGGGCACTTGATGAGATACTTAGTGTTCAGAGACCGACAGGAACAAAGTGTGGTTTGGGTTTCATACCAGAATCATCACAACAAGAAATGGCCAGAAAAAGTATAGGTGGAGTAGCTGAAAATAGAACTCCTGTAACACAACAGCAGAAAGGAAAGCAAGTGATATTTGCTCAGAGAGGTAGTACCATTGGCACGGGAAGAAGATCTATGCAGGCACAAACATAGGGGGAGCAGAGTACAGTCAGGGAAAATAGATACAGACAGGGCCCTACAGTCAGTAAATAAAGATCAACCAGAATTGAGCAGAATGGTGATTACATTGGAAGATAGAAAGCACCAGTGAAACAAAGTACATTCTTTCCAGGTTATTGCTTTTGTTGCAACACATATGGGCACAAGTTGTTGACTTGTAAATTCAAAAACAAGCAGATGAACTTTGCCAGCAGAAACTCTTTTGCACCACTGATGTGCAGAGACATTGAGTGTTATAGATGTGGTTATCTTGGGCACGTTGCAAGAGAGTGTATGGAAATTCTTACTCCACAAAGACAACCTGTTAGAAAAGTAAAACAGACAGCCCCTAAAGTAGAAAGCACTATGAAAACTAGAGCTGTACCTAGAAGAAAGCGACAAAACAAAACTGTTTGGGTTAAGAAAGACAGTTATGATATTAAAGAGTTCTCTTTTGTTATTCAGACAGCTCTCAAAGCCCAAAACAAGTCAGTTCCTTGGATCTTTGATAGTGGTTGTTCAAGTCACATGACTGGTGACAAAGATAAATTTATTGAGCTTAACCAATATGAAGGTGGAAGTGTAAAATTTGGCAACAGTGAGTGTACCAAGATAGTTGGAAAGGGGACTGTAAAACTTGACAGTGGAAGGGTAAAGACAGCTGATGTGCTCTATATGTGAATGGCCTAAAACATAATTTGCTAAGTGTTAGTCAAATATGTGATAAAGGCCATAATGTTGTCTTCAACAAATCTAGTTTTGAAGTGAGACATGCAGACAATGGAAAAGTCATTGCTTCAGGGTTAAGGACAACTGGAAATTTGTAAACATTGTCAGAAAGTGTTGATGGATCTTGTCTGCTTGGACAAGATGATGAACAATGGTTGTGGCATAGGAGACTGGGATACATTGGTTTTGACAATCTTGTCAAAATTAGCTCAAAGAATGTTGTGAGAGACATTCTCCAGATGAAGAAGCCAACCAATCCTATATGTTCATCTTTTTAGAAAGAAAAATAGACAAGAGTCATTTTCAAGCCCAAGAAGTACTACTCTAGTGAGCCACTTGAACTAGTGCATACAGACTTGTGTGGACCCACCAAGACTCAGAGCATAAATGGTGAGAAGTAATTTATATTGCTCATTGATGACTACACCAGAATGACTTGGATAAACTTCTTGAGACATAAATCTGAGGCACTTGAGAGATTCAAAACTTCAAAAATCGGGATGAAAATGAAACAGGAAGAAAAATCAAATGCTTGAGATCTGATAAAGGTGGTGAGTTCTCATGGTCTGATTTTGATGAGTTTTGTTTTGAGCATGGCATCAGAAGACAAACATCTGCCACAAGAACACCTCAACAAAATGGTGTTGCAGAGAGAAAGAATAGAACAGTTCAGGAAATGGCCAAAACAATGCTTTGTGAGAAAAACTTAGGGAAGAGATACTGGAAGGAAGCAATGCAGGTAGCAGTTCATATTCAGAATAGGTGCTTGCTTAGGCCACATAAAGAGAAGACACCTTATGAACTTTGATTCAAGAAAAAGGCAACTGCAAAATATTTTAGGATTTTTAGAAGTAAATGCTACATCAAGAACACAGAAAAGAACTTGGGAAAATTTGATGAGAGGGCAGATGAAGGTATTTTCCTGGGATACTCTACTAAGAGCAAAGCCTATAAACGCTACAATAAAAGGCTTGAAAAGATTATAGAAAGTGCTAATGTGAGGTTTGATGAAATGGGCTCCAGTGATCTGGGTGATGCAACTGTTGAATATCCTATTGAGGAAGATGTTCATGTTGAAAGTAACAGTGAACAAGGCAAATCAGATGCAGTGGAACATAAGTCTAATTCTGAGAATGAACAAGTTGAAAGGAGACACATGCCATCTAGAACAGAGAGGAATCATCCACAGAGTCAAGTTCTTGGTGATCCAGACAAAATGATGCAAACAAGGAGAATGAAGACATGTGCTTATTCTCTTATGTCACAAGTTGAACCCAAAACCATTGATGAAGCATGCAAAGATGAATGTTGGGTAAAAGCTATGAATGAAGAACTTGATCAAATTGAGAAAAATGACACATGGATATTAGTTCCAAGACCAAGTGACAAAAATATCACTGGTACAAAATGGGTGTTCAGAAATAAACTTAATGAAGATGGTCAAGTGATGAGAAATAAAGCCAGATTGGTTTGCAAGGGATATGCACAAGTTGAAGGCATAGATTTTGAAGAGACTTTTGCACCAGTAGTTAGGTTGGAAGCTATCAGAATCTTTCTTGCATTGTCAGCTTATCACAGTTTCTAGGTTTATCAGATGGATGTAAAATCAGCATTCTTAGATGGCAACCTTGAAGAAGAAGTGTACATTGAACAACCAGATGGATTTCAGTTGTGTGGAGATCCTACCATAGTGTGCAAGTCGAAGAAAGCACTGTATGGACTGAAGCAGGCACCTAGAGAATGGTATTCCAGACTGGATGTGTATCTGAGTCAGTTGGGTTTCAAAAAGGGCATGGTTGACAGTAATCTCTACATTAAAGCAGTTGAAGGAACACATATCATAGTGGTTGTGTATGTAGATGACATCATTTTTGGCAGTCACAGAGATAAGTTGTGTCAAGACTTCGCTGAGAGGATGGAAAGAGAGTTTGAGATGAGCATGCTTGGAGAATTATCTTTCTTTCTGGGTTTACAGATTCGATAGTTGAGAGAAGGAATCTTCATTTCACAGGCTAAGTATCTGAAGGAAATGTTGAAGAAATTTACAATGGATGATAGCAAGCCTGTAAGCACTCCTATGGTGACAGGTTACAAACTAAGTAAGGAAAATGAGTTATCCTCTGTTGATCACACTCTATATAGGTCTATGATTGGTAGTCTATTGTACTTAACGACATCTAGACCAGATATTCTACAGTCAGTCTGTATGGTAGCCAGATTTCAAGCAAATCCTAAGGAAAGTCATGTTAAAGTTGTGAAAATAATTTTTAGGTACCTCAAAGGCACTCCAGACTATGGCCTATGGTATCCTAAAAGTAGTTCTTTTGACTTGGTGGCATATTTAGATGCAGATTGGGCAGGTTGTATGGATGAGAGAAAAAGCATTAGTGGTGGTGCATTTTTTCTGGGCAGCAGTTTGGTTTCCTGGCACAGCAAAAAGCAAGAGTCAGTGTCTTTATCTACAGCAAAAGCAGAGTATATTGCAGCAGCTACTTCTTGCACATAGGTGCTTTGGAAGAAGCAAATGTTGAAGGACTTGAATGAAGCACAGGAACAGCTTGTGGTTAATGAAGGTCAATGAAGGAGAGATTAGGCTGGACTATGTTCCCACAGCAGAATAAACAACAGATATTTTCACAAAACCTCTTCCTCGAGAAATTTTTGAGAAATTCAGGGCATTGATGGGTGTGCTTTCACTCCTTAAGAAATATGGCGCTTAGAGTAAGGGGGAGCTTCGATATTTGTCACATAGGATTGGAAGATGTGGTGGGCACTGCTATGTGACGACACCCCTTTGTTGTTGTCAAAGGAGGAGAGAAGATGTCTGAGTGTTGCCAACAATTCCAAAGGGGGAGATTGTTGGACTATAAGTTGTAATTGTTGGCAAATAACCAACTATGATTAGAGAGAAAATAAAGAGAGAAAAAGTGATGAGGTGGCACATGAGGCCACATGGCAACATGGTGTCACATGGCATGCCACAAGGGCTAGCAGATGCAATGTGATGATATGGAGAAAGAAGAAAGAGCAAATAATGATAGAAAAAATGATGAGAGATGAAGGAGAGAGAATCTAAAGAGAGAGAAAGTGATGAGGTGGCACATGGTGCCACATGGCAACATGGTGTCACATGGCATGCCACAAGGGCCAGCAGCCATTGCCATGTGGCCATGTCCCAAGGCAAGCCAGCAGCCATAGCCGCAAGCAACAAAGGCCAACAAGGCCCATGCCGCAAGCAGCCATGCCGCAAGGACCATGTGCACAGCCATGGTGCCATGCCCCCACATTGATGGCCAAGACTTGAGTTTTTCAGAAAATCAACTAAGTGTCGATACCCTCATCATGTGTTCGATGATAATCTAGGAGACAGAAAACTCTACTCGAAGTTTTCATCTGTTAACACTTTTTAACACTTTTGCACTTTCTTGACAAGTTACCGAGGCTATTTAATGTATTGTGAGGGGCATTTTGGGTATTAGAGAAAAGTCAGATCCGAAATCAAGGGTGTAAAAGAGGTTTTATTACAGATATGCTGACCTGATGGTCCAGATCGATGCACAAAAAAGGCGCTGACACATATTCACGTCAGATCCACCCGCGACTGATTCTATTGGGCGTTGCAAGTTTATATCATAGTTCTTCTTGCATTGAAGTAATGGGATGATTCGGTGTTGCGCTCATGCAGGTATGACTGTCTTTAGATTCCTTTTCAATGGTCAACATCTCTCCTGTTGAGCATTTCATCACGTCATAGATCGGGTGGACAAAATCTCTCCCACACTTTTGAGGTTGATCTAATGGCTAATATGGCAGCCGACCTTGAGTGACATGCCGCATGTCACCATTTTAAATAGTGAAATGCCGCATGTCACCATATTTCATCCAATTTGAAATTCAGCCATTGGATTGACTTTAGAGCTTTCCAGATCTACGGCCCTGACTAATTTGGCCCTCCTAAACTCATATTGTAAGACCCGTGTCAATCTAACCCGGTCTTACCACCTTGAACCAGGTTTACCCATCATGGTCGAGTCAAATGGACCAAGGGCGTGAAGGAGATCGAGATCCCAGGTATAAAATCGACCCAAAAACATTTAAAATTAGGGGAGGGTCGCACACTCAGCTAAGCAGGGTCGGACCTCCCAAAACAGAAAGTCAGACCCTCGGTTTTGAAGGGAGGGTCGGACAGCTTAAGACCCTAGGGTCGACGGGATCATCGACCCTCCCATCGACCCTCGGTTTCTGCCGAATATAGAAATTAAGAAATTTCTATATTTTTCGATTGGGATTCTTTCCAAATCTCAATGGGACTTATTTAGGATGTTCCTAGTCTATTTAAAGGACGTCCCTAAGCCACTTTCACTCCTTTCACAACCTTAATCGAATTGAGAGATAGAGAGGAGAAGGAAAGAGGAAGAAGAAAGGGAAGGAAGAGAAATTAAGCCAAAAGAGAAGAGTTTCAGAGAAAGATTAACCTTCTCAGGTATGGATACTAATTCTATGAGTTTTTACAGACCTTAGGGTAGTAATTAATAAGAATGTGATCTTGGAGAAACCCAAACCATTAAGCTATGTTAGGTTTTCATGGAAAACCATAGGAGGATGCATGAAAACTATTTAGATGGATTATACATGGTTCTAGACCATGGAATGAATGTTGGATGAATGTAGGAAGCAAGCCATAGGACCCCAAACACGAAGAATGGATTTAAAAGTGGGAATTGGACCAGAGTGCACCGAGGGTCGCACCCAGGGTCGATAGGCCATCCGACCCTAGGTGTTTATGACCATCGACCCTCAGCATTCGGGAAGTCCAGAAAGAGGGGAGGGTCGATAGACCCATCGACCCTAGCATCGACCCTCAGTTAACAGAATGATTTTTAAATTTAGAATTAATTCTAATTAAATTCTATCGACTTTGTTAGGTCTTCTAGCAATATAATAACAGTATAAAGGTGATTTTAAAGCTTGGAAAAGTATCTTTTAGCAAGCTAAGGTGAGGAACCTTAACTCCAAACTAAATTGGTTAATAATAAACTGTTTTCTATTTCTTGAGTCCTGTGCTATGCTTGATTTTATGCGAATATGTTTGTAATGTGCATACAAAGATGCAATCCAATATTTCTATTACTTGTTCATGCATATTTACTTTATTGTTTATAACATGATGATGATGATGATGATAGGAATAGGCATGTGCTTGTATGTGTGTGGTTGATGTGCTTAATGCGAGCAAGTATCAGGGGAGGTGTGATGAGAACGTCAATAAACGTTAACCTTTGGCGGGTCTCAGCACTTTAGCTCTATCTCTAACTCAAGTCTTGTGCATTGGCATCGTCGTATCGCCATTACTTTAGCAGAACTATTATGTCGTAGAGTATCGGGGAGGTGGTCTCGGTCCTTGTAGTCTCGACTCTACCGGGGGGGCCTTAGCTCTATCTCTATGGACATTCCGAGGGATCTTGGGGTGAGGCCTTGGATATCTTGTTTGGCATTAGGATTGGTTAGTTGCGAGCCCGGTTTACAGCCCTCGCCAACAGGGGCTTACGTGTTGGTATGGCACTATATAGCAATAAACGTAACCATTGTTATATAATGTTCATGATTGGGTGCATGTGAGTTGACGATAAACGTGATCTTCGGGTAACGTCACACACTCGTGTATAGAGGCGGAGTCAATAAACGCGACCTTTGGCTACCTCAACCTTTCTATAGCATACTGCAAACTTTAAACCGGACCAAAGATATAAATTGACTTTTTGCATGCATATGTATTGTTGCATTGTTTTGGCTACTCACTGAGCCGCGTTGTGTGCTCACCCCTCGACGTCAAATATTTTTAGTTGATGATGCAGGTTACACAGTTGAAGATTATATGAACGCGTCTGCGTAAGGGAATATAGCAGCAAGTGGACGCCGGAGTCGAAGATGATACACACGACTCCTCTTGCGAGTGCAACTCGTGTGTATTTGATTAGATATTTTATAGGTTTCTTTCATTGGATTTATAAAGACATGTATTTGGTATTTAAATATTTATGTCTCAGTTGAAAACAGAATAATTTACTATTAAATTAATGATATCATCTTAGTTGCTCAGTTCATTTTATTATAGATTTTCCGCTATGGTGTATTACTCTGATTATGATTATGGATGTGTGAAAGTTTGGATAACGCGGGGATAGCCTATTAGAGATCCTGGTTGAACCGTTGGTGCATAGCGGTTCATCACACCATTCTGGTTAGACCAAAATTGGGGTGTGACAACTTGGTATCAGAGCGTCTCAGGCCTTGCCCACCGAACTGACACACATTCAAGACCATTGTGAACTGAGATAGGATAAATTAAAAACTTTAATACAAACACACTGTAAGCACAAGTGATGATTGAAACCAAATTAAAAAGAAAATAATGCATCTATTAAAGGGAAAATAATTTACATACAATGAGTGAGAGAAACAAAACGTATATACATCGCTAAAGCAGAGTACAGTCCACAATCCAGACAGTTACTCTGTAGTACAAGGAAAAAAAATACACTCAGGAAGCTGGAGGCGAAGGAGGAGGTGGGGCCTCACGATCTCGGTCATAGTCCTCAGCATAGACTCTAGTCAACCAGGCTATCTGTAAGACCCGCACTCTGAAAACCCGATTTAACCTTGGTTTTGTGTCGTGACAGGTCTTCCGATCATCACCGAGCCAGACGGGGCAAGCGTATAACAAACAGGTACGAAATCGGACCGAAGTCGACCAATTATACCTGATTTTAGGTATACCGGTCGATGGTACCGGTCTTGGTACCGATCGACTGGTATGGCCTGCACAGCTATGTGCGGGAATCTGAAATTGGTCTCTGCGGGTCCCGCTTTCCTGATTTTGAATCCTAGAAGTTTCCTAATCCTAGTAGGATTACTAAACCCTATTTCTAGCCTATAAATACACCCTTAAGCCTCCTTAAATCCTTTCCATTGTCTCTCACAAACCCTAGAGAAGAGAAAGAGCTTGGAAAGGAGAAGGAGCTAGGAAGAAGAAGGAGGTGCCGCCATTACCGTTCGACGACGCTCTCATTACGCCTGTCAACGGTAAGTGTTTGAATCCATCTTCTTACCCTATGTTAGTTGTGTGGGTGGATCAATACCATGCAAAGTAGGTATTGATCTAAAACCCTAATTTGGCCAATAAACCCTAAGTTGCCGTCAAACCCTAGATTCAAGTTTCGAGATGATATTCATCGAAACGAGACTTGAATGAGTTGGGGATAACTCTAACTCAAAGCCTAGACTTAGAATGATAGGAGAAACCCTGAAAAATCCATGGAGGATGATCGACGGCAGTAGAAAAACCCATGTATGGTCTTCCGGAGACATACCGGTCGACTATACCGGTTGCACATAGTGCGACCGGTATGTTGCGACCGCTACCTCTCGGGAGGTTGTCTGTAGGGACCAGCTGACCATACCGGTCGCCAGTCTTTTCCACAGAGCTGCGACCGGTATATGCCACCGGTTAGCTCTGTGAGGGTATTTTGTAACCATGTTGGTTTCCGACCAACATGAAACCCTAAGCAGTATATTCTAATGAAACCCAAATAATATTGTAGGACTTTGTGACATATCGTTTGGATCTTGCGACGTGGAGCAAGTGATCGAACGAGCGTAAGGTAAGGGAATCTGACCTAAACCTAATAATTAATGGACAGTAAATCGTTGTTAATCATTGAATATCTATGATGTGATGTTTGTGCATATTCACATGCCATCCTTTACTTTCAGTTATTATTATTGTTCATGCATTCATAGGATGTGATTGTTAGGCATGTGATTGTTTTCGTTGGTGTGTGGAGTGGGGCATGGGCCTGGGATCGCTCTTCACACTGGCACCTTTTGTAGTATTCTGTCCTAACATGCTTGGTACGGATGGGGTATCAGGGGAAGGTCGTGGTACGGTGGTCTCCGATATTGATGTTGTCCCGGCCATTGTTGTGTGGTACTGAGGATTCCGAGTCGACGCTGGCTTGTCCACGATGCTTTAGCTCTATCTCTATGCCGTAGGGAGTTATGTTGGGATAGGGTCTACCTGCATATTGTTTCTATCCTAGTGGGTTAGTTGCGGATAGGGTATCAGGGGGAGGTGAGGTATTGTGGTCTCCGGCCCGGCCTGCACGCTCTAGCTCTATTTCTATGCCGTAGACGGCTGTGCTGGGATAGAGCATACATTGTTGACATCTAGGATTGGTTAGTTGCGAGCCCAGTTTGCGAGCTCTGGCCAGTAGGGGCTTAGGTACTGGTATGGGTAGAGTATCAGGGGAGGTGCGGGTATACCTTAGCTCTATCTCTATTCCATGATGGGTGCATGTGGGTTGGTGGTAGTGTGATTTACTTGTGCGATGCCACACACTCGTGTATAGAGGTGCGGGGGCCACCAAACCTTTCTATAGCACATTGCAAACTTAAAACCGGACCACAAAGATAAAATGATTGTTACTCATGCATAATCTTGTGAAACTGTCGATTGTCTTCCCGAGCTGTGTTGTATGCTCACCCTTTGTATATACATTGTTTTTAGATGTTGATGCAGGATACACTGTGGACGATTATGTGAACGCTCCGGCATATGGAGGTGTAGCTGCACTTGGATGTACAAGCGGGGGGAGGACGAGCATGATGCTTCATGCGAGTGCCCTTTCTGCGTGTACCTGTGATGGATTTTATTTAGTTGTTTCAGTTATTTTTGTTTGATATTAAGAGATGTAAAAGATTATTATTTTATGTGTTTGAATTTGAATAATGGGATATTTATTTAAATTATCAATAGATACTCAGTTCATTCTATTTAATGTCTTCCGCTGTATATTTATATTCTGATTGTGGTTGTGTAATGGTTTGTATGGGTGGACACGGCCTATTCGAGATCCTGGTGTGAACCGTCGGTTCAATGACGGTTCACTCACACCATTCGGTTGGATCGTGTTGGGGTGTGACAACTTGGTATCGAGCCCTCGGGCTCTGTTCCAACAAACCATGCCGCACTTAACTGGTCGATGAACCGAGTTAGGAAGTTTAAAAATCTTAATACAAACACACCCTAAGCATTGTTTGATACCTGAGACGGACTAAGAAAGAGAATAATGTACTATTCTAAATATGAAATTTAATATGTGCACATACACTAGTTAGGAAAAACCATGAACTTTCATTAAATAGAAAAGTGTATCAAATGTAATAGTGCTACGAGGTACAGTCCACAAACCGGAAAGTTACCCTGTTATATAAACCGTCATATGAAAAAAAAAGTAAATGGGAAGTCATGGGGTAGGAGGCCTGGGAGGAATGGGGTCCGCTATATCATAGTCCCGCTCGTATGCGACCCTGAGCCAGTGCACCTGGTCCTGAGTCACCTATAGGCTGCGAGCCAGACGTCCCAACTCCTGACCCATCTCTCGCTGAGACTCTAGGATGACCCTCTGGGTGTCCCTGATCTCAGTGAACATACTCAACACCGGGTCTGGGGAAGGATGAGACAGCCCAACTGTAGAGGAAGAACAAGCGGAACAAGACCAGGTTAGAGAACCAAGTTGGATTCTTGAAGTTGAAACCTTCATCGTTCACGGGCGGGACGGGGAAACCATTGTGGCCAGCACGGTGGGTTTCCGAAATGGAAAAGAACTTTCGACCGATGACTTGCAACCGAGGAGGAGAAGGTTCCGTTTGCCACTCATATCTTTGAGAGAAGACGCAAATGTTTGGTGGAATTCTACACGGGCATATCTGGAGAATAAGTATACCCTAGTTGACTGGGAAGTGTTTAAAGTGGCTTTCTTCGATAAATATTTCCCAAAGAGCTTCAGAGATCAAATGGAGAGAGAGTTTCTCAACTGCGGCGAGGCTCGGTCGACCGTAGATGCATATCGGCCAGAGGTACGAAGAGCTGTTCTTCTTCACACCAGCCAGTATTCAAGAAGAGGAGACAAAGATACGTAGGTTCACCATGGGACTACGTGGAAGCATCAGAGAGAACCTTTTGGGTCTGGACAAGAAGACTTACAACGAGGCGGTGCGGGTTGCGAGGGTGATAGAGTCCGGTCGGAGGGACAGCTTCTTCGCTCGGTAATAGGGGAGTGAAGAGATCTGGCTGGAGAGAGCTCGGGTAGCGGTAATACTAGACCATTCCGCCCATACGGGGGCGGACCGCTACAGCACTGCGAGAAACAACTTGGCACCACCTGTGCCACAATTTGCCGGACCCAACCCAAATATTAAATGTTATAACGTCGGCCAGGTTGGGACATGTTGCAAGGAACTGCACTCTACCTAAGAAGCAAGCTCCCCAACAAGCAAGAGTTTATGCAAATCACTCTTGAAGAGGCGGTCGCATCACCCGATGTGATAATCGGTACGACTTTATCCCTTACTATTTGGTTTATTCTTTCGGTTGCATGAGCATGTAGAACTAAGGGGCAATATATTCCGGGAATTGTAAATATAGTTGGTTTACCCGCCGAGTATTATTTGACTCTAGGGCCACGCACTCCTTTGTTTCTGTTTCCTTTGGGAAGCGAATGGAGTTACCAATCAAGCAATTGAACCCAAGCTTGATAGTTCGCTCTCCACTAGGAGTCGAAGTGGCTTTGACCAAGTATTATGGACCATGTATGGTATGTATTGAGGGCCGAGACTTAGAAGCAAGCCTAGTAATACTTGAGATGGTAGACTTTGATGTCATTTTGGGGATGGATTGGCTAGGCCATCATTCGGCCGTCCTTTTATGTGGTGAAAGGAAGCTTGTGCTTACTGACAAAGAGGGAAGGGAATACAGTTTATTTGGGATTAAGCTATCTAGGAAGCGAAAGTTGATCCCTCTCCGCCCTAAAGACTAAGAGATGCTTGGAGAAAGGGGGAGTGGGTTATCTCGTATTCGTAGTCGACCTCACAGCCAGAGTCACTCAAGATGGAAGATATAGATGTGGTTCGGGAGTTTCCCGGATGTATTTCCGGAAGATCTTCCAGGGCTTACCACCAGACAGGGCTATAGAATTTGTGATAGACCTTATGCCAGGTTCGGCTCCGGTGTCTAAAGCACCATACAGGATGGCCCCGACCGAGTTAAAGGAGTTGAAGACCCAATTACAAGAATTTCTGGATAAGGGCTTCATACGACCTAGTATATCGCCTTGGGGAGCACCGGTATTATTCGTCAAGAAGAAGGATGGAAGTGTACGGCTATGTATTGACTATCGTGAGCTGAACAAGTTGATGATCAAGAATCGATATCCTTTGCCTAGGATCGATGATCTGTTCGATCAGCTGCAGGGTGCAAAGGTTTTCTCGAAGATCGATCTCCGATCGGGGTATCACCAATTGAAGATCAAGGCCGGAGATATTCAAGACTGCTTTCGGGACGAGGTATGGGCATTATGAGTTTCTAGTTATGTCTTTCGGGTTGACCAATGCTCCGGCGTCGTTTATGGAACCGATGAACCGAGTGTTCCATGATATGTTGGACACCCGGTCATCGTATTCATCGATGACATATTGATTTACTATAAGGACATGGAGACTCATACAGCGCATTTGAGGGCAGCCCTACAACGGCTGAGGGATGTGAGGCTTTATGCAAAATTCAAGAAGTGCGAGTTTTGGCTGAAGGAAGTGGCTTTCTTGGGCCATGTTGTATCTGAAGACGGTATCAAGGTTGATCCAAGCAAGATAGCTGCTATAGTAGGGAAGCACCAAAATCTGTTGCGGAGATTCGTAGTTTCCTTGGGTTGGCTGGTTATTATAGAAGATTCATGGAAGATTACTCCAGGATCGCAGTTCCACTCACCAGATTGACCAAGAAGGAAGAGAAATTCATATGGACAGATGAGTGCGAGAAGTGCTTTCAGACTTTGAAGTCAAGACTAGTCTCTGCACCTATCTTGACCATCCCAGAACCAAGCATACCGTTTACCTTATATACGGATGCTTCGGGGTTGGGTATCGGGTGTGTATTGATACAAGGAGAACAGGTGATTGCTTACGCATCAAGACAGTTAAAAGAGCATGAGAAGAACTATCCTACGCATGACTTGGAGCTAGCAGCGGTTATACACGCAATCAAGACTTGGAGACACTACTTGTACGGTGAAAAGTTTCAGATCAAGTCAGATCACAAGAGCTTAACTTATCTTTTCACTCAGAAGGATCTGAATATGAGACAGAGGAGATGGCTGGAATTGTTAAATGATTATGATTGCGACATCCAGTACCATCCGGGTAAAGCAAATGTGGTGGCTGACGCCTTAAGCAGAAAGTGGGCATCGAAACCTGAGGCAGGACCAAGTACAAATGCTGCATTGTGTGCCGCAGCCTCTAGTTCAATCGAAGGTGACGAAGAGCGTATAATTGAAACTGCAGGAGATCCAGTTAAGCAAGGCTTGATTCATAAGTTCACTATGATGTTCGCCGCATTGAAGATCTCACCGGGTCTAATTGATGAAGTCAAGGTAGCAATCCTACAGGATCCATATCTTAAGACAGTGTAGGAAGACTTAGAGAAGGGTACGTGCAATCTTGACTTTACCTTGGAATCAGACAAAGTACTCAAGTATCGCAGACGGTTATGTATACCTGAGAGCGAAGACTGCAATATCAGAGGTCGAGTTATGACTGAAGCTCATTACACTCCATATTCAGTACATCCAGGAAGTACCAAGATGTACCATGATCTAAGAAGACTATATTGGTGGAGGGGTATGAAATCAGATATAGCTCGTTTTGTGTTCCAATGTCTGAATTGTCAACAAGTTAAAGCGGAAAGGCAAAGACCCGCAGGTTTACTACAGCCGTTACCAGAACCGGCATGGAAGTGGGATTGTATTACTATGGATTTCGTCACTAGCCTACCATTGACACCAAGGTCAGTGGATGTAGTTTGGGTTATAGTAGATCGACTGACCAAGACAGCTCGATTTATTGCGGTTAGACCTCAGTATACCATGGAGAAACTGGCCAAGTTATATGTTGACAATATAGTTAGACTTCATGGCGTCCCAGAGAGTATAGTATCTGACAGAGATCCCCGTTTTACATCAAAGTTCTGGGAAGGATTACAGAAAGCTATGGGAACAAAGTTGAAGTTCGATACAGCTTTCCATCCTCGGACGGACGGACAGTCGGAGCGAACTATTCAAATTTTGGAAGATATGCTCCGAGCTTGTGCATTAGATTTCAAAGGAGCTTGGGATGAGAAGCTATCACTTATCGAGTTTGCTTACAACAACAGTTATCAGGCTACAATTCAGATGGCCCCATATGAAGCTCTTTATGAAAGGAAGTGTCGTACACCTCTGTTATGGAACGAAGTGGGGGAAAGAAGAATTGTAGGACCGGAGTTTGTTGAAGAAACTTGCCGAGTGATTGATCAGATCAAAGAGAGAGTAAAGATAGCTCAAGTTTGACAGAAGCACTATGCAGATAATCGACGTCGAGATCTGGAGTTTGCAGTGGGTGACAAAGTATTCTTGAAGGTGTCACCGGTGCGAGGTCTGAAATGGTTTGGTAAGAAGGGGAAGCTATGCCCCAGGTATGTGGGACGAAGACTTAACTTTCGAAGTGGTGCCTGTAATGCTCTCAAGCCGAAAAGTTCAGCAACTTCGAACCAAGGATATCCACTATGTGAAGGTGCATTGGAGAAGCCAAAATGTAGAGGAAGTTACTTGGGAAGAAGAGAGCGCGATGAGGAAGGAGTACCCTAACCTTTTTGACGATCAAGGTACGTTCAAATTTCGAGGCCGAAATTTCTTTTAAGGGTGGGGGAGTTGTAGTACCTACATGTAAATTTCGGGATGAAATTTCTTTTAAGGGTGGTGGAGTTGTAAGACCCGCACTACAAAACCCGGTTTAACCTTGGTTTTGTGTCGTGACAGGTCTTCCGATCATCACCGGACTAGACGGGGCAAGCGGATAACAAACAGGTACAAAATCAGACCGAAGTCGACCAATTATACCTGATTTTAGGTATACCGGTCGATGGTACCGGTCTTGGTACCGGTCGACCGGTATGGCCTGCACAGCTATGTGTGGGAATCTGAAATTGGTTTCTGTGGGTCCCGCTTTCCTGATTTCGAATCCTAGAAGTTTCCTAATCCTAGTAGGGTTACTAAACCCTATTTCTAGCCTATAAATACACCCTTAAGCCTCCTCAAATCCTTTCCATTGTCTCTCACAAACCCTAGAGAAGAGAAAGAGCTTGGAAAGGAGAAGGAGCTAGGAAGAAGAAGGAGGTGCCACCAATACCGTTCGACGACGCTCTCATTACGCCTGTCAACGGTAAGTGTTTGAATCCATCTTCTTACCCTATGTTAGTTGTGTGGGTGGATCAATACCATGCAAAGTAGGTATTGATCTAAAACCCTAATTTGGCCAATAAACCCTAAGTGGCCGTCAAACCCTAGATTCAAGTTTCGAGATGATATTCATCGAAACGAGACTTGAATGAGTTGGGGATAACTCTAACTCAAAGCCTAGACTTAGAATGGATAGGAGAAACCCTGAAAAATCCATGGAGGATGATCGACGGCAGTCGAAAAACCCATGTATGGTCTTTCGGAGACATACCGGTCGACTATACCGGTTGCACATAGTGCGACCGGTATGTTGCGACCGCTACCTCTCGGGAGGTTGTCTGTAGGGACCCGCTGACCATACCGGTCGCCAGTCTTTTCCACAGAGCTGCGACCGGTATATGCCACCGGTTAGCTCTGTGAGGGTATTTTGTAACCATGTTGGTTTCCGACCAACATGAAACCCTAAGCAGTATATTCTAATGAAACCCAAATAATATTATAGGACTTTGTGACATATCGTTTGGATCTTGCGACGTGGAGCAAGTGATCGAACGAGCGTCAGGTAAGGGAATCTGACCTAAACCTAATAATTAATGGACAGTAAATCGTTGTTAATCATTGAATATCTATGATGTGATGTTTGTGCATATTCACATGCCATCCTTTACTTTCAGTTATTATTATTGTTCATGCATTCATAGGATGTGATTGTTAGGCATGTGATTATTTTCGTTGGTGTGTGGAGTGGGGCATGGGCCTGGGATCGCTCTTCACACTGGCACCTTTTGTAGTATTTTGTCCTAACATGCTTGGTACGGGTGGGGTATCAGGGGAAGGTCGTGGTACGGTGGTCTCCGATATTGATGTTGTCCCGGTCATTGTTATGTGGTACTGAGGATTCCGAGTCGACGCTGGCTTGTCCACAATGCTTTAGCTCTATCTCTATGCCGTAGGGAGTTATGTTGGGATAGGGTCTACCTGCATATTGTTTCTATCCTAGTGGGTTAGTTGCGGATAGGGTATCAGGGGGAGGTGAGGTATTGTGGTCTCCGGGCCCGGCCCGCACGCTCTAGCTCTATTTCTATGCCGTAGACGGTTGTCTTTGGGATAGAGCATACATTGTTGACATCTAGGATTGGTTAGTTGCGAGCCCCGGTTTGCAGAGCTCGGCCGAGGGGCTTAGGTACTGGTATGGGTAGAGTATCGGGAGGTGCGGGTATACCTTAGCTCTATCTCTATTCCATGATGGGTGC
The DNA here is from genome assembly GCA_028583415.1 of Protea cynaroides. Classification (NCBI taxonomy): domain Eukaryota; kingdom Viridiplantae; phylum Streptophyta; class Magnoliopsida; order Proteales; family Proteaceae; genus Protea; species Protea cynaroides. Next base: position 69,964,038 of record CM053273.1, read on the forward strand.
ATGTGCGTTGGTGGTAGTGTGATTTCTCGTGCGATGCCACACACTCGTGTATAGAGGTGCGGGGGGCCACCAAACCTTTCTATAGCACATTGCAAACTTAAAACCAGACCACAAGATAAAATGATTGTTACTCATGCATAATCTTGTGAAACTGTTCGATTGTCTTCTTGAGCTGTGTTGTGTGCTCACCCTTTGTATATACATTATTTTTAGATGTTGATGCGGGATACACCGTGGACGATTATGTGAACGCTCCGGCGTATGGAGGTGTAGCCCTGGATGTACAAGCGGGGGAGGACGAGCATGATGCTTCATGCGAGTGCCCTTTTCTGCGTGTACTGTAATGGATTTTATTTAGTTGTTTCGCTTATTTTTGTTTGATATTAAGAGATGTAAAAGATTATTATTTTATGTGTTTGAATTTGAATAATGGGATATTTATTTAAATTATCAATAGATACTCGGTTCATTCTATTTAAAGTCTTCCCTCTGTATATTTATATTCTGATTGTGGTTATGTGTAATGGTTTGTATGGGTGGACACGGCCTATTCGAGATCCTAGTGTGAACCGCTGGTTCAATGACGGTTCACTCACACCATTCTGGTTGGATCAGAATTGGGGTGTGACACTATCTGAGTCGGGGTCATCTGTAGACTAGCTGTGAGACCGGCTATCCTCTGATTAGTCGCACGCTGCACCTCTAGGAGCTCTCCCATCCGCGCGTCTGATGCGTGCTGAGCAGCCAACAGCTCATCCATCCTCAAATCAGACTTGCGCTGAGCATCCCTGAGCTCACGCAATATCTCCATCATATTAGAAGGTGGATGCGAAGGACCAGCCTCATGAGAAGGACCGGCCTCAGGTGCAGGAGCCGCCACAGAAGATGTACCAACTCCATCCGCCTGTGTGGGTGATGGCGGGGGTTTCGCGTCGACATCCATATACATGCGATCGTCATTGTCGACCGGATCCCCACGAGCTCTAGCAGCAGCAGCAGCAGCCTCAGCATCAGCCATCTCGATACGAGTGTGAGGGTGCACCATCGCGTTCCTCTCCTCATCGCTAACCTCAGCATCTCGCAGACCCATCTTGCAGATAGCCTCCCAATCTAGAGGCGACGAGAAGGTCTTCTCCTGGATTTTCTCATCTACCGGATCCACCCCCGGACGGGTCGATAACATCGTAATCATGCGTCCATAGGGTAGATTACCCCTATGACCGAACAATGTGGCACTAATCATCGCCCGCATGATGATGTAAGGAAGGCGAGACCGGGCCGACGAGTGCAGATGCTATAGATCAAGAACCTGGGTCAGTCGAGACACCCTCTCATAGTGCCCACTCTGCGGGATCAGATTATGCTGGATAATCTTGCAGAAGACCCGTGGAGCTGGACGCAAGTAGCAAGCTCTCATCTGCCATCTATCGGGACGGGTATATGCTGTTACATCCGAGGATGCGGCCGCATCACCCGATGTGGTCACAGGTATGACTGAAACTTTTAAAGTTAAAATTACATTGAATGAGCATGTAGACTAAGTAAAGATAAATCACAGGTATTGTACCTATAAATGGCGTACCAGCCAGAGTACTCTTCGATTTCGGAGCTACTCATTCATTTATATCTGTGTCATTTGGAAAGAAGACAAAATTACCCATCAAAACATTGGACTACAAACTACTTGTACGGTCACCGATGGGGTTAGAAGTGGAACTAGAAAAGGGTTATGGACCATGTCCAGTTCTCATTGGAGAGCAGACCTTAGATGTAACTTTGATACAACTTGAGATGGCAGACTTTGATGTCATCTTGGGAATGGACTGGTTAGCTCGGCATTCTCAAATTTGTTATGCGCCGAAAAGAAGCTAACATTCAAAGACAAAGAAGGAGCAGAATTCAGTTTCTAGGGAACCAAACTTCCCAGGAGACGAAAGCTTATACTCTCAGCATTAAAGGCTAAGAAGTGCCTTGAGAAAGGGGCGGTCGGATATCTAGTATCAGTGGTCGACCTAACCAAGGACGTGTCACGAATGGAAGATATTGATGTCGTACGAGATTTTCCCGATGTATTTCCGGAGGAACTACCCGGATTACCACCCGATCGAGCCACAGAGTTTGTAATAGACCTTCTACCCGGAGCCGCACCCGTATCAAAAGCACCTTATAGGATGGCTCCTACTGAACTGAAGGAATTAAAAGTACAATTACAAGAACTGCTAGACAAGGGTTATATTCGACCCCGTATATCTCCATGGGGGGCACCGGTACTGTTCGTGAAAAAGAAGGATGGTAGCGTTTGATTGTGTATCGACTATCGGGAGTTGAACAAACTGACAATCAAATCGATATCCACTACCCAGGATCGATGACTTGTTCGATCAGTTACAAGGAGCAAAAGTATTTTTCTAAGATCGATCTTCGATCGGGCTATCATCACTGAAGATTAAAGAAGGTGATATTCGAAAACCGCATTCGGGACCAGATATGGACATTATGAATTTTTGGTTATGTCATTCGGATTAACTAATGCACCGGCATCGTTCATGGAACTTATGAACCGAGTTTTCCACGATATGTTGGATACGTCGATTATAGTATTTACTGACGACATATTGGTATATTCCAAGGATAAGGAAACCCATATCAAAAACCTAAACGCAGCCCTACAGCGTTTACGGAAAGAGAAGCTATATGCCAAATTTTCTAAGTGTGAGTTTTGGCTAAGTGAAGTCGTATTCCTAGGCCACGTGGTATCCGTGAAGGAATCAAAGTGGACCCCAGTAAAATCGAGGCTATTGTGAAGTGGGAAGCACCAAAGAGCGTTTCAGAAATTAAAAGTTTTCTGGGTCTAGCTGGTTATTATCGGAGATTCATAAAAGACTATTCTCGAATTGCCGTACCTCTCACCAGCTTGACTAAGAAAGGCGAGAAGTTTGTGTGGACCGACAAATGTGAGAAGAGCTTCCAGACATTGAAGGCCAGATTGATATCCACCCCGATTTTGACCATTCCCGTTCCGGGACGGACATTTACTTTATACACCGATGCATCGGGATTGGGATTAGGATGTGTGCTCATGCAAGGAGAGCAAGTGATTGCTTATGCTTCAAGACGTTAAAGGTACATGAGAAAAATTATCTCACTCATGATCCGGAGCTAGCGGCAAGTAGTACATGCGGTCAAGATATGGAGACATTACCTATACGGGGAGAAATTTCGGATTAAGTCGGACCATAAAAGTCTTACTTATCTATTTAATCGAAGGAGTTGAATATGAGACAAAGGAGATGGCTGGAACTATTGAAAGACTATGATTGTGATATCCAGTATCATCCGGGAAAAGCGAACGTGGTAGCGGATGCATTGAGCCGAAAAGCAATGATAAAATCTCAAGGAGAAGTTAGCACGACTGCAGCAATGTGTACCAACAGAATGGTGTTCAATCACGGCAACGAGCAGTATGTAATAGATACAACAGATGAATCATCCAACCAAGGGTTTATTCATCGGTTCTCGAATATGTTCACGGCATTGAAGATTATACCGGATATAGTGGACGAAGTGAAGACAGTTATCAAATCAGATCCTTATCCGAGAACGGTACAAGCAGATATTGAGAAAGGTAGGACCAACCCCGAGTTCACCTTGGATGACGAGAAGGTACTGAAATATAAAGGGAGAATATGTGTACACGAACGAAAGTATGGACATTAGACACCGACCGATGAAAGAAGCCCATACCACCATCTATTCGATACATCCCGAAAGTACAAAAATGTATCATGATCCGAAGAAATTATATTGGTGGAGGGGAATGAAAGCGGATGTAGCTAAGTTCATATCTCAATGCCTAAATTGTCGAAAGTAAAAGCTGAACGACAATGACCCGCAGGACCATTACGACCATTACCGGAACCAGCATGGAAATGGGACTGCATCACTATGGACTTCGTCACGGGACTACCATTGACTCCTCGAGTAGTTGACACGGTTTGGGTGATTGTAGACCGTCGACTAAAACAGCTCGCTTCATACCGATACGACCCCAATATACACTAGAAAGGTTAGCAAAGTTGTATGTGGATAATATTGTTCGGTTACATGGTGTTCCAGAAAGCATTGTGTCCGATAGAGATCCACGATTTACTTCTAAATTTTGGAAAGGACTGCAAAAGGCTATGGGTACGACATTGAAGTTTAGTCTTGCATTCCACCCACGGACGGATGGACAAGTCGAACGTATAATCCAGATTCTAGAAGATATGCTACGAGCATGTGTGATTGATTTCAAAGGATCATGGGACGAAAAGTTACCATTGATCGAGTTCGCTTACAATAACGGCTATCGGACTACTATACGGATGTCACCTTATGAAGCATTGTATGGCGGAAGTGTCGAACTCCCCGGTTTTGGAATGAAGTTGGAGAACGTAGTATTGTTGGACCGGAATTTGTTGAAGAGACTTGTCGAGTGGTCGACATCATCAAGGAAAGAGTAAGAACAGCTCGAACCGTCGAAGCAATATGCGGATACTCGACGAAGGGATCTAGAGTTCGCCGTAGGTGATAAAGTATTTCAAGGTATCGCCTATGTGAGGATTGAAGAGGTTCAGACAGAAAGGAAAACTAAGTCCAAGAAATGTCGGACCATATGAAATTCTAGCTAAGCGTGGAAAAGTGGCTTATCAGTTAGCACTACCACCATCTATGTCAAGTGTGCATGACGTATTTCACATTTTCCTATTGGAGAAGTATGTCAAAGACCCAACGCATGTCTTGACAGTAGATTTGCCGGAATTGACTGATGATTTGACATTCGAAGTAACACCAATAGAAATCACTAGCCGAAAGGTTTAAAGTCTACGCAACAGAGATATCTACTATGTTAAGGTCATATGGAAAAGTAGAGACATTGAAGAAATTACATGGGAAGAAGAAATTGCTATGCGGAAACAATACCCACACTTATTTGATTCAGAAGGTACGTACAATTTCGAGGACGAAATTTTTATAAGTTGGGGGGAGTTGTAAGACCCGTGTCAATCTAACCCAGTCTTACCACCTTGAATCAGGTTTACCCATCATGGTCGAGTCAAATGGACCAAGGGCGTGAAGGAGATCGAGATCCCAGGTATAAAATCGACCCAAAAACATTTAAAATTAGGGGAGGGTCGCACACTCAGCTAAGTAGGGTCGGACCTCCCAAAACAGAAAAGTCGGACCCTCGGTTTTGAAAGGAGGGTCGGACTGACTTAAGACCCTAGGGTCGACGGGATCATCGACCCTCCCATCGACCTCGGTTTACCGAATATAGAAATTAGGAAATTTCTATATTTTTCGATTGGGATTCTTTCCAAATCTCAATGGGACTTATTTAGGATGTTCCTATTCTATTTAAAGGACGTCCTTAAGCCACTTTCACTCCTTTCACAACCCTAATCGAATTGAGAAAAAGATAGGAGAAGGAAAGAGGAAGAAGAAAGGGAAGGAAGAGAAATTAAGCCAAAAGAGAAGAGTTTCAGAGAAAGATTAACCTTCTCAGGTATGGATACTAATTCTATGAGTTTCTACAGACCTTAGGGTAGTAATTAATAAGAATATGATCTTGGAGAAACCCAAACCATTAAGCTATGGTTAGGTTTTCATGGAAAACCATATGAGGATGCATGAAAACTATTTAGATGGATTATACATGGTTCTAGACCATGGAATGAATGTTGGATGAATGTAGGAAGCAAGCCATAGGACCCCAAACACGAAGAATGGATTTAAAAGTGGGAATTGGACCAGAGTGCACCGAGGGTCGCACTTAGGGTCGATAGGCCATCCAACCCTAGGTGTTTATGACCATCGACCCTCAGCATTCGGGAAGTCCAGAAAGAGGGGAGGGTCGATAGACCCATCGACCCTAGCATCGACCCTAGCATCGACCCTCAGTTAACAGAATAGTTTTTAAATTTAGAATTAATTATAATTAAATTCTATCGACTTTATTAGGTCTTCTAGCAATATAATAACAGTATAAAGGTGATTTTAAAGCTTGGAAAAGTATCTTTTAGCAAGCTAAGGTGAGGAACCTTAACTCCAAACTAAATTGGTTAATAATAAACTATTTTCTATTTCTTGAGTCCTGTGCTATGCTTGATTCTATGCGAATATGTTTGTAATGTGCATAGAACATGCCATCCAATATTTCTATTACTTGTTCATGCATATTTACTTTATTGTTTATAACATGATGATGATGATGATGATGATAGGAATAGGCATGTGCTTGTATGTGTGTGGTTGATGTGCTTGATGCGAGCGAGTATCAGGGGAGGTGTGATGAGAACGTCAATAAACGTTAACTTTTGGCGGGTCTCAGCACTTTAGCTCTATCTCTAACTCAAGTCTTGTGCATTGGCATCGTCGTATCGCCATTACTTTAGCAGAACTATTATGTCGTAGAGTATCAGGGGAGGTGGTTTCGGTCCTTGTAGTCTCTGACTCTACCGGGGGGCCTTAGCTCTATCTCTATGGACATTCTGAGGGATGCTGGGGTGAGGCCTTGGATATACTGTTTGGCATTAGGATTGGTTAGTTGCGAGCCCAGTTTGCAGCCCTCGCCAACAGGGGCTTACGTGTTGGTATGGCACTATATAGCAATAAACGTAACCTTTGTTATATAATGTTCATGATTGGGTGCATGTGAGTTGACGATAAACGTGATCTTCGGGTAACGTCACACACTCGTGTATAGAGGCGGAGTCAATAAACGCGACCTTTGGCTACCTTAACCTTTCTATAGCATACTGCAAACTTTAAACCGGACCAAAGATATAAATTGACTTTTTGCATGCATATGTATTGTTGCATTGTTTTTGGCTACTCACTGAGCCGTGTTGTGTGCTCACCCCTCGACGTCGAATATTTTTAGTTGATGATGCAGGTTACACAGTTGAAGATTATATGAACGTGTCTGCGTACGAGAATATAGCAGCAGTGGACGCTGGAGCTGAAGATGATACACACGACTCCTCTTGCGAGTGCAACTCGTGTGTATTTGATTAGATATTTTATAGGTTTCTTTCATTGGATTTATAAAGACATGTATTTGGTATTTAAATATTTATGTCTCAGTTGAAAACAGAATAATTTACTATTAAATTAATGATATCATCTTAGTTGCTCAGTTTTTTTATTATAGATTTTCCGCTATGGTGTATTACTCTGATTATGATTATGGATGTGTGAAAGTTTGGATAACGCGGGGATAGCCTATTAGAGATCCTGGTTGAACCGTTGATTTGTTAGCGGTTCATCACACCATTCTGGTTAGACCAAAATTGGGATGTGACACATATAAAGGGGTTTTGAAGCCTCATTTGGCTCGTGTGCATGAAAATAAGAGAAAGTATAGAAAAGAAGGGCTTATGGGAAATCTAGGGCATGGAAAGCACATACCAAGTGTTTTAAAAAAATCCTCAATGAAGTTGGAGGTTTGTAGGGTGTTAAAAGAGTAGTATTAGCGGCATATCGGTGGTAAAGTTGACTAGATTCTTTGAGCCACGTTTTGAAGATAACATTTCCATCAGAACTATCATTATTGAGAATACCTAGTAGAACAAGTGTTTGTGAAAAGTCTTGTTAGAAGGATTGCCTACATTGGTGGGGAGGAATTGTAATTTTCTTATCAAACTATTAAATGTATTCTCCGACAAGTTGGGACTTGACCGGAAAGGGGTTGTAACCCAAGCCTTTGTACTATCAAGGGTAGAAGTAGGTGTTGTGACACCTTAGTTGTTGTAGCAACTTAAACAAGAAAAGTATCGAGTAAATTCGAAGCCCAAGAGGGGCATTACTCTGTGGACGTAGTCCTCACATAATGTGGAGGTGAACCACATAACTTTTGTGTTGTTTTCTTGTGAATGTGGATGTTTGTAGAAGTGTTGTGGTTTTGTAGGATGGGTATGCACATGTCGGTTGGCCTAGCCACACAGTGGTTGTGAGGTAACTGTGCATGCGCTTGTGTGGTTACAGGGCTCTTGTAACAACTCCATAAATAGTCAGTATTTGAGAAAATTTAGGTAGACACTAATTCCCCCCCCTCTCAGTAGAAGCCTAGAACTTTACTTCTGACATTGTATTTTATGCGGGTGACACATTGGATCACCATGCGATCATATATAGTGCTAAGCACAATAGTTCGATGCAACATTCTGACACCTAAGGGCGATGAGTACCAAACATCCTGGGAGATCGTTGAGGGGTCCCACTAAGATATGGCGTGTTCCAAATGGTTTGGGAGATCGATAAGGGTGAATAAAAACTTAGTACATTGGTTAGGGAAAAGAGTCTGGTTTAGTTGATAACCCTTAAGCCTTCTCAATATGTCAAGACACATTTTAAAGCCTAGAGGTCCATGGACCAAAGAAGATAATATCTTGAAGGTTATGCGAAGGTTGGGGCATTACAATTGGTATCAGAGCAGACCCCGATACCATGTGGGGCCACAACAAGTTCATTGTGGCCGAAGGGGGGGAGAATGTGACACCCGAGGGCGGCGAGTACTAACCATCTTGGGAGATCCTTGAGGGGTCTCCACCAAGATAAGTTATGTACCAAGTGGTTTGGGAGATCAATAAGGGTGCACCAAAACTAGGTCCCACATTGGTTAGGGGGAAGAGATTGGGCTAGTTGATAACCCTTAGCTTTCCTAACATGTCAACACGCGTTTTAAAGCATTGAAGCTCATGGGCCAAAGAGAACAATATCTTTATAGCTGTGCGAGGGTTAGGGCGTTAGAACCATCCAATCAAATTCCATGAGAAAGAATCGTCTATAGAAGAGGACCGCGCCTTAGCGCACTTCTTCTTAGATTGTTTGATTTAGCTCTTGACGGTGTGGGGTGTTTTCAGCCGCTCGATCCCATTACAAAAAAAAGTATTTCGTAACATGAAGTCTCTGCTACCAACCTCATTAATTACATTAAAGGATGCAAATTATGAAAAATTAAGGCACAAATTCCATGTATAATCAATACTTCCTAAGAGCTTCCTTTTCAAGCCCTTTTAAATCCTTTTTTCAGGTGTCAATACGAAAAACTTCATATCTTCTTCATGGAATATTGGAAATGAATTATTCAAGTTCCTCTACGAAGTTTACTGGATGAACTACATCTTTCATGTTCAGGTCTCCCTCTGAATCTTCTGTGGAACCCACCAAAAAGTGCCTCAAAGTAAAACATCCAAAACAAAACTTAGAATTTAGCTTCAAAACTGCTACCACATGTTCCCTGAAGCTCCTACTCACAAAAGATCATATATATGTGCCTTGGAACGCCACTTAGTTCACATAGAACATGATCGATCTTTGTAATTGTTCAAAACCTAATCAATTTGGAGCCAGACCTAGTTAACATCATTAGCACTTGTGAATGCTCATGAAAGCTTGTTAGCACTACCACATTGACAAATATGAGTTAACAACTCACCACAATACCTACACAGGTGCCAACAATGACACCTCATACTTCAGTAACCTCAGTTGTCCAACATGAATTTGAAAAATTTTATACATGGTGAATGTTTTTTCTTAGGTAAGATACATGGTGAATGTTGTTTGAACCTAGTTATCAAATCCTTTGGCTTGACTGTTTTTATCATCCAGGTATGCCTGGATGTTAATTTTTTACATTCTTTTTTTTTCTCTTTATTTATATCTTTAGTAAAAAAAAAATTAAGGCAATTGTTCCTCCTTTTATTTTGATACATTGTATGTAGTCAATATATGTTTGTAAATGATTGATCTTTTCATAATGGGTTCAAGTAAGGGTGTCAATGGGCCGGTTCGAGCCGGTTTCGATCTGGGCTGAACCAGTGTCGGGTTTTATAAGCCCAGCCCAAAACATGTGCATTAAGAGTTCGGGCTGGGTTGGGCTGCGCTGGACACAATAACTAACATGCTGGTCCAGTGTCGGTTTGTTATTGGGCTGGGCTTATTGAGGTGATTTCGGGTTGGTTCGGTCTAGACCGGGCTTATCAAGCTTATCGGGCCTATTTTATATGTACGATATATAACTTATTTTATTATTTCTGTCTATAAAATTAGTATCATTCCTTCTATACGTATGTAATTCAGTAAATTGTAACAATTAACATACTCTTTTCAACTATAGATTCATATAATCTTTCAAACAAGAAGTGAACTATAATAGTGTAATATAATCCATCAAAATTTAAAACCATTAAAATTAAAAAACTGGGCCCGGATGGACCTTACTGGTGTTCGGGTTAGGTATTATTGGTTCGGGCTAATTCGGGCTTCTTAACTGGCCGGTTCGGTCTGGTTTCAGTCTGGGCTGAAATGATGTTGGACTTTACAAGCCGAGACCGAAACCTATCCATTAAGGTTCGCTCCGGGCTAGGTTCAGATTATATCAGGCCGGGCCCATTTTTGACACCCTTAGGTTCAAGCCCAACTTTGTTTATCTTCTTTAGGGGAGCTCTTTCACAATAATTATTTAATTTTACTGTTTAACCTATAACTACCTCTAACACACTATTTTATAATAAGCAAACCAAAACATATAAAATCGTATAAGCTTGGATAAACCCTCGTGTTATATATATATATATATATATATATATATATATATATATATATATATATATATATATATATATATATATATATGTGTGTGTGTGTGTGTGTGTGTGTGTGTGTGTGTGTGTGTGTGTGTGTGTTACACCCCAATTTCTGCACCAACCAGAATGGTATGATGAACCGTCTATGATCCAACGGTTCAACCAGGATCTCGAATAGACTGTGTCTTTTTTCTTAAATCATACACATCCACAACCATAATCAGAATAAATAAACAATAACGAAAGTCTTTAATATTAATGAACTGAGAATCTAACAGTGATAACATAAATAAATTATCCAATTATCTCCAAATGACTAAGGCATAAAATAAAATAAATTAATCAATTACATGTTCTAATAATCCAACAAATAAATCTAATCAAAGACGCATGAGTTGCACTCGCACGACGAATCATGCGACTCCATCATAGCTTCTGCATCCATTGCCGCAACATGCCCGTACATTGGAGCATTTATACAATCTTTTACTATAATACCTGCATCATCAACTAAAAATATTCGATGTCGAAAGGGTGAGCACACATCATGGCTCAGTGAGCAAACAAAACAATGCAATAAACATATGCATGTATTCAATTCATATCTTTGGTCTGGTTCATAAGTTTGCAATGTGCAATAGAAAGGATAGGTGGCCGCCACACCTCTATACACAAGTGTGTGAAGCCGCCCAATGGATCAAACACCATTGCCGTCCCACATGCACCCATCATGGAATAGGGATAGAGCTAAAGTGCCCGGATCAAACGTTGCATGACACCTCTCCTGATGCCCTACCCATACTACTACGTAAGTCCCTATTGGCGAGGGCTTGCAAACTGGGCTCGCAACTAACCAATCCTAATGTCAAACAGTGTATCTAAGGCCTCACCCCAGCATCCCTCAATACGTCCATAGAGATAGAGCTAAGGCCCCCTGGAAGAGTCGGAGACTACATGGTCCGAGACCACCTCCCTTGATGCCCTACGACGTAATAGTTCTACTAAGGTAATAGCGATACGACGATGTCAGTGGACAAGACTTTAGTAGAGATAGAGCTAGAGTCTGGTGACCAGGATGAACCACAGTGTCACGTCCTCCTCCTGATGCCCCACTCGTATCAAGTACACAAACCACACACATACATTCACATGCATATTCCTAGCATCATCATCACATCATGTTATAAATAAACGGAATTAAATATGCATGAGCAGTAATAATAGGAATATTGGATGACATGTAAAATGCATATTACAATCATACAAGCATAGAATCATTCATGGTATTGGATTCAATATATAAAAAAATAGTTTATTATTAGCCAATTAATTTAGGTCTTGTTCCCTCACCTTTGATTGATAGTAAATCCTCGTTCAAGCTTTGTAATTCACTCTTAGATCACTTGAAAACCTAACAAGTTTATAGATTTTTAATTAGAATTAATTCCCATGTATTTAGACTAACAAAAATTGAGGGGTCGCAGGTGTGGCAGCACCTGTGGTCTTAGTTTCTACGACCACAGGGCGTGGGGTCGCAGGGTGTGGTCGGACATACTCCGACCACACGTGCGACCACACCCTCCCTAGAAACTTCACGAGGGCATGTGGTCGGACACGTGTGTCTCGTGTGGTCGCACATCATGCGGCAACACGTGCGACCACACGTGTGATGGTCGACCTTTCACTATCAACTCCATTCCTTCATGTTTGAATCCTTTGGCTTATCATCATGGTCCTTCCTATGATTGTTCTATGGCTCAAAACTATTATTTTATACACATCCATTGTCCACATAATTTTCTCCATAGATTCTTTTGGAATTTATCCATGGATGGATGGTTTAGGTTTCTCCTAAATCTTATCTTCTTCATGAACTGTTTTAGGCTCTCAATTTAACATGGGGAATATGTTCATACCTTAAGCTTGCTGAAGATTTAGAGTTTTCTTTGAATTTTCTTCCTCCTTAGTCTTCCTCTTTAATGCTCCTTCTCTTCCTTCTCTTCTCTTTCTCTCACTTTCAATTAGAGTTCTAAAAGGGTAAAAGAGGCTAACGGACATCTTATTTATAGAGGAAAACCCTCCATAATATGCCATAATGAGTTTAGGAAAGAATCCCCTTCGGATTAGGAAGATTTCCTAATTTTTGGTTCTGACTGGGTTCGTGTGGTCGGAGGTGGGGTCGCAGAATCCGTCGACCACACCTTTTGAAATTTCCTACCATACGACCAAAATTCATGTGGTTGGACTATTTTGAGGTGTGGTCGGTCACACCTGTTTAGGTATGCGACCACACGCTCATAATTGACTATTTTTGGATTGATTTCATACCTGGCCTTGTGGTTTCTTCACGCACTTGGTCCACTTGGCTCAACCATGATAGGTAGACTTGATACAAGGTGGTAAGACCGGTTAGTTCGATACGGGTCTTACAATATATATATATATATATATATATATATATATATATATATATATATATATATATATATATATATATATATATATATATGGGTGCTAAAAGTCAACAATATAATTGATCATAAGAATGAAAAATTTACAAGTATATCAAAAATCTTTTTTTTTTTTTTTTGGGTAATCATAACTTTATTGAGCTAAACTTTAGAAAGACAAGGATTTAGGGTTATAGGCCTCAAGAATCCAAGGAGTGGAAGTAGGTCACAGAATCCAACACGTCATGAACTGGCCTTCCTTAGTAGGAGAGTCAGCAGCAATGCTGTTTTGCTCTCTTGGAACAAACTAAAAGGAAACATATACCAAATAATAAGCAATGTGTTTGATATCCTGTAGAAAGGTACATAACCGAAAGTGGAGGTGGGAGCTATCAGTGTAATATAACCAATCAACTCTTGCTATTGGACTCAATGATTTGGTGATCCAATGAATATGCAACCTCCTGAAGGAGGGCAGACCGAATAGCCAGGCTTCCACAATCAAAACCGAGATAAATAGTGCAAGTTTAGAGACAGCTGAGATGAGATGACCTAAGTGATTGTGAGCAATAAAATCAAGTCCACCCAAAGAGCTATCTGGCAGCAAAGCGTCGTCGGGGTTAATCTTAATATAACCCATTGGGGGAGGTGTCCATTTAGTAACTGACCTTTGGACAGGGGTACCAAGTGGAACCATTGTAATTTCAAGGAATTTAGTTGTAGCCTTTTCCACACATAGGATAACATCCTAGGGTGACCAGTGATGAACTTGATATGACACTAAGAGGGGGGGTGCTGCCCAGAGCTAATGGAGACCTAACTTTTCACACACACATAAGCGCATGCAAATCTACCTCACTACCACTCAGTGGCCAGGTCTACCAGATTTGCACACCTACCCTGCAAGCTATTCCATGCACTCTCAAATATACCAGAAAGATAAAACAATGAACACAGAGATATTACGTGGTTCACCAACACAATGTGTGATGGCTAGTCCACGGAGTAATGCCCAACGGGCTCCGTATTTACTCAACACTCAATTTTTAGTTTTTAACAAGACAAGGATATTAACCCTAGGTTTTTTCAGCATAAAACTGAGAGGGTGCACCAACACCAAGATTCAGGCTTAACAGCCAGTGTCCAGCACCCACCGAATACACCACGCTTAACTCACACCCACAAGAAGCAAATAATAATTTTTAGGCTTATAATGATGCCTTACAATTTTTT